>MU723402.1:9860-22481 GCA_026770625.1 Nicotiana glauca
CACCCACCCACCCCAAACAGAAAGCGGGAAGAGCCTGCTATTCCATTTCTCCTACAGACTTATTTTTCGTGCATCCAAGTGGCAGGCTTTTTCATCAAGCTTCAACAGTTAGTCGATTCATTATGTTTGTGTTATCTGAAGTTTCTGATGGTTTAGGGAAGTTCTTCTGATCTTCAAGTACTATATTATATGCTTTTCTTCAAAGTTTTCACATACTATTGATGTTGTTAGTTCTCAATTCGCCAGTTCAAGTACTATCTGAAACTGATAACTTGATCAAGATCTTGGAATAAGATGATAATTAGTGTGTCTTCTCTCTGTATTAGAAAAAGATAGAGGGGAAACCTCATTTACAGGGCTGTAGTTCTACTAAATATCTCCTCCTTATCTCTCTATCAAAACTCTTCTTTTTGTAAGAGAAAAAGCTATTTCCTCTAACAATATACTGTTGAGCAGGTCTTGGTTGAACCAGGAACACCACAAGGATCTAATATTATATCTCAAATGCGATCTCACATTTTATGGATGGAGAAAAGGGTAAAATTCACTTTTTTGGTTTTTGCTTGGACGGCAGGGAGGGAGCTGGTTTATTCCAAGTTGGATGTTTATTCTAAATGATCTTTTTTCCTTTGTTCTAAAATGGTAATTTCTAGAGAAGCCGCAAACTAGAAGATGCATCTGGCAAAGAATGTAAAGCACTGACGACACTAAAGAATGGGGCATATATAGTTGCACCAGTAAGTGTAAAGTTTGTAATGAAACTACCTGAATAGATTTGCATTAATCTATCTCAATGGATTTGTTCTTTTGTTTGCAGTGTCCGCATGATGGACGTTGTCCTTTGGATAACACTGGAAAATATTGTCATTTTGTTCAACGCTTGCAGAGGACAACATCACAACGTGCCTACAAGGTTTGCCTCATATTCCTTTTCCCTACAAAATGTGCACTCTGAATTTGATGGAGTCTCCGTTTCCTGTGTAAGCTTGCATTTTCTTTTTCCCAATACATGGGTATTAATCATGTTTCTGATTCCGTTTCTTTCATGGTCTGTTAGCGGTCGAAAGGTGAGCCTCTACGTGGCTTTGAAGATGAAAAGTTTTGCTTCATCGCTTTTAGACGAGGACAACGGCCAAGGCAAGCTGTTCATCAAGAATACAACATGTCATTAGTTAAATTGTTTTTAGCTTGTTATATCATCACAATTGTGAAATTTCATTGTTTTTGTTTCACTGCCTTAAGCTAAACTTTAATTGAACTTATTGTTTCTTTCAATTAGGGAGCCTTGGCCACTGGATGGTATGAAGTTTGAGACTTTGAAGGAGCAGCATGCCAGAAGAAATCCAGAGGATTTAGAGATTGACTATGGTATTTGCTTATCAGTATTTTGATCTTTGATTTGCTTTGCCATCTAAAACTTTTATATTTATCTTGAACCTGCTGTTAACACATTACAAAATAGTGACACTTTTCCTTTTATGTCAGAGGACCAGTTCATCTCAGAAGATGAGGATGTTCAAGATGAAGATCCAATCTCCTATGATTCCGATGTTACAGAAACAGACGCCATTACTGAAAATGATGATTGGGAGGAAGAAGGCGAAGAAACAGCCCATGCTAATCTTGGTAGTGGTTGGGGAAGAATCATATACAATCCTCTAAGAAGGGGCAAGCGGGTTGAGATGGACATTTGTCGATCAATGGATCGAGAAGGCACTGAAGGCTCGTTTGACCGAATTGTTATTACAAAGAGCAAAAACCCAACATTGCATCATCAGGCTCGAAGATCTGTCTGGGGTGACTTATGGCCCTTTTAGATTTTGTTAGAAAAATGGCCTTCGGAGCTTTGGTCAAGAATTAAGAGCGCAGCGCATGATGTGTGAATTATGCGCACGTAATGAGTCCGAACCCTGCGGTAGACAAAAACCTGATATTTAAATGGAAAAAGTTTCAGGGACGGGCCACGGTCCATGGACTATCGAACTATGCGCAACTGACCCTTGGTGATTTATCGGATTTAAAAAGAAAATTTATTAGAAAAAATGTGAAAAGCATAAAGTTGAACAGATTTCACGTGGAGGCAAAGGTACTGTAATGCATGTATTTTTTTCATAGCTAACTATTCCTTGAGAAAAGAACAGTGAATCAGATAGATATTCTGGTAAAGCAGAGGATAAGATTGAGCAGAGGTTTGCTCAAATGGCACTTAGCTCAAGAAACAATGTGAAGATATAAATGTATTTTACCATTTGCATGTGAATCACGAGTTTCTTTTTCTTTTGCAAGTGAAAAATGTGAATCATGTAACCTCTCGTTCCGGTCTATGTGAACTTGTTTTGACTTGGCATGTAATTTAAGATAAAATGAATATTTTTGAAATTTATGGTTCTAAACAAGTCAAAAAGGTGTTTAGAATATGTATGTGGTTATAAAAGAATATAGGCCCACGTAGACTGGTTGTGTAGAATCATTCATACATGTACTAGTGATATGCCACATGGAGATTCGGTCAAGACTCCATTTGATTTGGATGTGTTATTTATTAGTAGGCTCATGTGATTATGAACTCCCTTGCCAAAAGAAGAATAGTTTTGTTACTATTTGAAAGGTGAATGATTTTTCAATTTACTAATTTAATGACTTTTCATTTTAGGCGACTTCTTGATAATTTGATTTTTTTTCATAAAAGGTATTGTATGACTAAAGTAATTTTTTATGAAAAATATTTGCTAGAAATAATATTTTCCAATGTGAAAATTAATTTTTTGAAAAATAAATATTATAGATTATTAATAATATCAGTAAATCGTAGGATATTTGCACATAAATTTGTAAGATCTATTTACTTTTGATTGAAACATTTTTGTTTTGAAGTATTTGATCATGGAAAATAATTTTTTAAAATATTCTTTGTTTTACCATCACCCACAACGGAAAAAAATAGACCTTTGTGAGTCATTATTTGGAGAGATTATTATTACATCATACTTCCTCCGATTCATAATAAGTGACGCTTTGGTCTTTTGACCTATTTATTTTTGTTCAAAATAAATGATCTTTTACATAATCAAAATTAATTAACTTTACTTTTTAAAATTTGCCCTTATTTACATATATCAATCGATCAAGTTAATAATATGCAAATTTTAATTAAGAATAATTTAGTTAAAATTTTTATTTATCTTTTAAGAATTACTAGTATTTTATCAAGGGGTCCGTTCTTCAGCAGTGCAAGTCCATTCTTTAAATACTGCTCTTTCTTCAGCTTTTCTGCAGAGGCAGAGGATGATATTAGTTTCCTCAAGAGTCCAGGGGTGCATTTGGGGGGCGGAAGGGAGTCCCTTCGTCGGAGAATTATACTGTATATATAAGGCAAAATCTATTTTTTACGTCTATATATTAAGTTTTGAACCACCTTAACATAGCCCAAAAATGTAGCTTAGTGGTCAAGGGATTCAAATCATAGGTTCAATTCCCACTAGCTACAATTTTCTTTTTTTGAACCCCCTTCGTGAAGATCCTGCCTCCGCCAGTGCTTTGAGTCCCCTTAATAGCGGCATTCTTAGCTTCTAGCAAACATCTACAATTTCAATGATAGAAAAGAGAGAGAGCAACTTCAAAAGTGAAAAAAGCAGTAAGTAGTCCATACAAAACAAGCTATACTTCAAACAATGAACTTCACATACGAGAAGGTCCTGCTCTATTAAGACTACACATCAAACATGAAGAATCAACAACGAGTTTGTAACAGCCATCAGTTCCTGCAAACTTTTAAAGTTCACTGATGCATTATTGATTGCAGTCACGACACAAAAGATTTTCGGGAAATAGTTATAATCTGTCAACCTGCATGAAGAACCAAGAAGATCTTTAAAAATTTTGTACCTTTTACAAGTACAATAACAGAACAGGATCACTAGAGTAAGACATCTTAGGGTATAGAAAACGGATCAAAACAGCAATGGCTGGTCCACCAGAGAGCAAATAATGTAGAAGATGTGCATTAGCAGGACTTAAGCCAAGAACAATCGTTTTCAAGCTATACAAATAACATTCCAAAATGCATTCTTCGAATTGAACAATGCAATATTGTTGAGAGCCCCATTACTGAGGATTGATAGCCAACTCTCACGTTCATCGCAAAAAGAAGATTATATGTTGCATGGATTCATTGTAATAAAAAACTGGCAATAAAAGAGCTCATGTAACACACAATGGTACAATTACCATGTCTTTCATTTTCCTCACAAAGGTATACATGCAACATAGAGGTGACTAATATTAACAATCCAAAATTTAAACTTTATGCAGAAAGCTAATGAACAGCTAAACCTTCAGAAACAAGAAGAAAATCAGTCAAAGATTTCGCATGGACTTCACTGGCTCATTAGTCAATAGTCATTACCTGTGAAGCTTTTTTGCCTCAGAGTTTGGCTCTCAAACTTTTTCGTTCCAATTGTCGTGAAATTTGCTAGGCCAAGATTTAGTTACTAAATCAAGTAAAACCAAGCTCTCCTTGTATGCAAATAGTTCTATCATCTCAGGATTCCCTTGGAAGTGAAGATCTTGAAATTGTTGGTTTATAGGGTCATAAATAGAAAAGTCCCCCTCAATGGATTCGAATACAACCTCTCCATTCTTCATAAAACATAGGGGCCAACAGATTTTGAATGAGCAATCAATTTTAAACTGATGGCACCAAACTTTTAAAGAAAAATCTTCTTTCATCATCCAAATGTGCCACCAATCTAGTGATTCAGGGCAATGAACAAATAGGTAAAGTGAATCACGAAATACTGCTAACGATCCAGTTAATGCACCATCGTCGAGGCAAGGCTTTATTTCTTCAAAAACGTGGCCAGCCATATCGAAAGATACAATAAAGTCATCAGATACAGTTTCATTAACCTTTCTTGCAACCCTATATATCGATCCATCTAGAAATGCCTTTGCCATATGGCTTGTAATAAAGTATGAAAGATCAATTTCAATCTTTGTCCAAGAATCTGTTTTCAATGAGTGAACTTCAACAATAGGCGGAAGTTTTTGGAGGTCTGTTAGATTCATTTGCTCAGAATACAAAATCCTTACCACCTTATATTCATCCAATTTAGGAATGTATCCAAACCCAAACACCACATGAACAGGAATGTCATGAAGCTGAACAGTAGAACTACTAAGATTCTTGACTATTTTTGTGGCTGTATTCCAAAAATACATGTTGCAACCAGATCTAGGAGTTATAGGGTAAAGAAGAAAGAGAACACCATTGCAACAGCCAAGGACTTCAAAACTTTTAGTTGATTCCCACAAAGGAAATACCAGTTTCTTGTGCTCGGCAAATGTTTCATCACAGTACAAAGTGCAACATTCTTTTTCCCCAACATCTAAGATATCTTTACTTATCAAGTAGCTTTTCTTATATGATGAATGCTGATTCATATGCATCTTAACAAAATGAGGATCACTAATAAGATTAAACCAAGATTTGCAAACACACCTGAATTGCATGAGAGCTTTGACTGGAAGTCTTGACAAAATGTTTGTTATTTCATCACCAGGTGGATCAGCAGAGATCATCGTGCTTATTAAGATAGTAACGGCAAAAGAAGTGCCAAAAGATTGGCCTGATGCCTAGCGGATTTGAACAACTTTACAAGATCAAAGGAACAGGGAACTTTAGCACAAGTAAATGAAGCACGTATAACTCTACCAATTAGGCAAGGTCATAAGTGAGAGAGCGACAGAGAACAAACTTTCAAATCTGGGAAAAACATGAGGACTATCAGAGACACCACCGAAACAAAGATAAACATGGATAGATTTGACAACTGTCGCGCTGAAGAAAAAGAGGAAGAGTGGTGAAAAAAAGGAAGGTGGAAGTTGGAGAAACTGACAACAATTAATAGGAGAGCGGTGGTGAATAAAGAGATTGACACGGAGCAACCGAAAGGATAATAAAAGGAAAGTAAGGGTCTAAGGGAAACAAATAGGATATGGACAATAAAATCACTCACAACAATGTATCTACAATGAAATAGATATTGAGGAAGAGGTGGAGCTTGGATTTTATATAAACCTTCTCTACTTAGTTAACATTAGTTGCCAAGTTAAGATGATGCCTTATTTTGCTAAGTTAGGATCTTGATAACATCATAAATGTTAGCCACTGAACATGTTACCATTCTCAAAAAAATAAATGTTAGCCACTGAAATATTGTATTTCAAGAAGATTGGACAAGGATGAGTATTAGAGAAGTGATCAGTAAGAAAATATGAAGCATACATAAAACTGAAAAGGTCCTAATTACCATAACCAATACCATATGATTCGATGTGTGTAAGAAAAACAGTTGATCATGTTTAATACCTCATCATTTGTCAACTTATCATCAAAGGAAAGTGTTATGGTACATGTTTTCAGAGACTAAAAGTTTCGTCATGGACCTACTTAATCCTTTTCTGCTGAAGAACAGAAAATAGAAAGACCTATTTGTGCACACTGAACAGTATGATACAACAGAAGTTTTTGGCTAAAATCATCTTTTAACTATAGCTCAAACATAAGGTACATCCTTTGGATTACCTCAGAAACAAAAAACATCCCTATATTATCTAAAAGGTGGCAAGAATCATTCTCCCGTTAACTTTGCCAAAAATAAATAAATAACGGCATTAGCAAAAAACATGTCAAGGACATGCTTTTCCCCCTTAATTTTCCCTGTTTTGTTCCTACCACACAATGTCTTCCACCATCACCAAACTAAGGCTTCAAAAACTAAAAGTTTCGTTGAACTTGTAAAATACAAATAACAAGTTTAAGACAAAACTGAAGATACGACTTATACAGGGGGCGGATCCACGTGGGTTGTCGTAAACCCAATAGCTTTTGCACTACTCTGTATATATGTTAGAAATTCAGTAAATATCCATAATTTTTTTTTGTTAACCCAATTATTTATTTTATACATGTTGACCAATTTTAAATATCTCCTAATTAATTAAAAAGATCCATACCCATAACTATACCATACACGAAAAACAAGCTTCAAAAGCTTTTTCATCAATTGTTGTTATGATTAAAAATAATAAACAAATTGTATTTCCAATTCCTTTAACTATTTCTAAAGCAAAAGCCTTTACCGTAGTATGGTTGTATTACATCAATGCAAAAGCCTTTCTATTCATAGCAATCATTTTTTTAATTTAAAATCCATTATTTTAAGCTTCACATACACAATCATTTACATATCTAATACTACTTGTACTAAATTATTCAGTAGGATTATCACTTCCTTCTTCTTCCTCCTCTTTCACTTCCTTTTTCTTTCCGGCTTTGCCTCCAATCTCCGAGCCCTGCAACACATCCACACACGATTCACCGCCTTCCGGCAGAGATGGCTCACCGACCAAATCTCCGATGTTCTCCTCATCCTTAGCGCCGTCTATAACCACCACATCAGTCGTCTCTTTCGGCACTTCATCGTTGCTTATTAAATAGTACGTATATATTATTCTATATATAACATTATGGACTTTTAGTCTTTTCCCCTGGCGAGGCACTGTGACAGTATAGGAGTACAAATTTCATAAAAAACTAGAGCTCTTTTGCGAAGGTAGAAGACAATCCGGAAGGGACAAAATGGGAAAATTTAGGGGAAAATGCACATGCTTGACATGTTTTTTTGTCGACGCTGTTAGTTTTTTAATAAAAGTTAACAGAAGGATGATTTTTGCCACATTTTAGATAATATAAGGATGTTTTTTGTTTACTAAGATAATCCAAGGATGTATTTGAGCTATAGTTAAGGGATGATTTTAGCCAAAAACTCATACAACAGATGTGTGAGTAATAAAACAGACATACTCACGCTCCATCTTAATTAAGGCAAGCAACTATAGTTTTCATTTAATGAATGTTTAATCAGACAAAAATGATCTTCTGACTATGAACCGCTAAACACATGGTTGTGAACACCCTTAGATCGTTGTGTTCTATGAAATGAGCACGTTGAGTCTATCCAAATAGATATTAATTACTAATCATATGCAGAAAGTATTCCCTGTCTGCAAATCACACAGAAGGCTAAAATGTATATAGTAATTAATTTAGTAAATTTAGAAGCAAAGTCCATCACTAGTTATACTACACTATTGATTGCACTAGTTCCACAGTGCAACAAATTATTAATAATCCTCCCCCAGGTTTATCCTGGCAGCTAACTTCCTCTTTTCCTTTTTTGTTTGTTTCTCACGCAGTGTCAGGTACGCGTTTTAGGGCCCGACTAATCAGGATTCGCCCCGTAAAATTCCACTTTGGAAGTAAAGCACTCCTTACCAAAGGTTAATCCATACCCAAATCCGAGACCTCTTGTTAAGACTAAAAGGGTACTTACCACTACACCACCAAAACTACACCACCCTTTGGTGGTGATAGCTAACTACCTTCCTCTTGATACTGTGGTGTCAAAATAAGTTAGGATATCCGGAGTTGCACATGATTCAAGATCAATTTATTCAGGAACCCTAGGATACATAGCTCAATCTAATTATTCACATATGGCTATAGCATCGATTTGTAGTGTTAGAATCTATGTAAAAGTAAAAAAAATCCAACTCTAATAACAGAATGACTCAAATCTATATATATAATAAAAGGAGAGGCAAAATCATATTATTAAGCCAAGTGGCATAACCACAAAAAACCAAGTGGCAATGTTAAGACAAAATAAACTACCTTTTTAACTAAAAAAAAATCTTTTTCAATTTTGAATTAATTAGTTACTCTATATGAATTAATAAATATAGATATATTATAATTAGCTATATTAAAAAAACAAAAATATAAAAAAAAAATAACAACCCATTCAAATTGGGGAGTAGTTTATACTTGGTGTTTTAAAGTTATTTTAAATTAAAAAACAAAAAATAAGAAAAAATTCAATTAGCTACAATTAAAAAACAATAATATTAATTAAAAAAAATACCTATTCAAGATGGGGAATAGTTTGTATTTGGAGTTTTAAAATTATTTTTAGGACAAATCTCCAACAAAGTTGGTGTTTTAAAATTATTTTAAATAAAAACCGAAATTAAAAAAAATTGCCAATTCAAATTTGGGAGTAGTTTCAAGTTGGAGTTTTAAGACAAAATAAATTACCTTTCTCACTAAAAAATCTTTTGAATTTTAAATTTTAAAATTAATTGGTTACTCTATTTGAATTAATAAATATAGATATCTTATAATTAGCTATAATAAAAAATGAAAAAAAAACAATTACCTATTCAAAATGGGGTTCAATTTGTAGTTTTAAAAATATTTTAACATAAAAAAATAAATGAAAAAAATAAAAACCAAGTGGTAATGTTAAGACAAAATAAACTACCTTTTTAACTAAAAAAAACCTTTTTCAATTTTGAATTAATTAGTTACTCTATATGAATTAATAAATATACATATATTATAATTAGCTATATTAAAAAATGAAAATATAAAAAAATAACAACCCAGCCAAATTGGGGAGTAGTTTATACTTGGTGTTTTAAAGTTATTTTAAATTAAAAAAGAAATAAGAAAAAATTCAATTACATACAATTAAAAAATGATAATATTAATTAAAAAGAATACCTATTCAAGATGGGGAATAGTTTAAATTTGGAATTTTAAAATTATTTTTAGGACAAATCTCCAACAAAGTTGGTGTTTTAACATTATTTTAAATAAAAAAGGAAATTAAAAAAAATGCCAATTCAAATTTGGGAGTATTTTCAAGTTGGAGTTTTAAGACAAAATAAACTACCTTTCTAACTAAAAAATCTTTTGAATTTTAAAATTTGGAATTAATTGGTTACTCTATTTGAATTAATAAATATAGATATCTTATAATTAACTATAATAAAAAATGAAAAAAAAAATTACCTATTCAAAATGGGGAGTAGTTTCAAGTTGGAGTTTTAAAAATATTTTAACATAAAAAACAAATGAAAAAATAAAATTAGCTATAATAAAATACGAAAATATATAAATAAAAGAAATACCCATTCAAATTGCGGAGTAGTTTCAAGTTGGAGTTTTAAAATTATTTTAAAATAAAAAAATGAAAATAAGGAAATAAAATATCTTTCAACTCGAATGAAAAATACAAAAAGTCAAGTGGCGTTATTAAGACAAAATATTTTTCAAGTGGCATTCAAAATAGGGAATAGTTTCAAGTTGGAGTTTTAAAAATATTCTAAAATTAAAAAATAAAAAAGTAAGAAAAAAATTAAATTAGCTACAATAAAAGAATATAATATTAAAAAATAAAAATAAAATCAACTACCTATTCAAGTTGGGATGTAGTTTTGGTTACTCAAAAACCTTTGAATTTTAAATTTTGAATTAATTGGTTACTCTATTTGAATTAATCAATAAAGATATCTTATAATTATATATAACTAAAAAAAAAAGAGAAGAAAAACTACACTTTCAAATAGGGGAGTAGTTTCAAGTTGGAGTTTTAAAATTATTTTAAAATAAAAAATCGATAACCAAAAGTTTAAAAACTTTCAATTCAAATTAAAAATACAAAACTATAAAGATACTGTAGCTAATATATATGTGTGTGTTTAATAGGGGGTACCGGCCGGATATGAATTTTACAAGTGGCCCATCCGGTAGTCATCACCTAATTGGCATCATGGAATTTCATCACATTACGACTTGTACGTGAAGTGGTTTACGTAAAATATGGAAATCATTTATTAATTTATTAGCTTATATTTTTGTTGGTTGTGCAGTGAAAACGAGCAAGTTGAACTCACTCAATTGCCCGAAAATGATGTATTACATCGGGACCTGGCAGATGCACAAAGTGAGGAACAAAACAGTGATTACGATAACAATGCAGATGAATCCGGTGATGAGACACCCTTTGCTCGTGAGGATGGTGATGCAGAGGATGAGGAGGAAGGACCTGATTTGAAGAGAGACCCCCCTAGACGAAGAGTGTATGAGTCCGAAGTGTCGTTTCATTCAAGAGAGATTCCTTACATTGATAACTTGCCAACCGTGACGGATGTGGAAGCTCTCACAAGGATTTTGATGAAATTCCGACAACAATGTGGGATGAGTCTAGACCAACGGTGCTTGCAAAGGGGATGCTTTTTTCTGATAAAGCGCGCCTAAGCAGGGCTTGTAAATTGCACAACGTAAAAAAGTGTCATGAGATGCAAGTAGCAGAGTCAAGTCTGACGGTATACAAGGTTATTTGTCGCAGGTGGTTTTGGCCATGTAATTGGATGCTGCGTGCGACCAAGAAGAAGACAGGTATGTGAAAAGTGGGTAAATACATTCCCACCCACACATGCGAAATGGACACATTCAACGGGAATCACTTCAACTTGGATATTGACTTGATTTCTCTTGTTCTTATTCCACACATTGAACAGTCCATAAGGTATAAAATCAAAGAGTGCATTACAACAGTCCAACAAGAACATGGCCATACCATTACTAAAAGAAAGGCATTTCTCGGGTGCAAACGAGCGTTTGAAATAGTGTATAGTAACTGGGATAAGTCATTCGCACATCTGCCTAGGTACATGGCTGCACTGCAGTATTTCAACCCCGGGACGGTTGTTGAGTGGAAGCTTGAGCGAAGTGCAGGTAAACCTGAATATATATTCAATTACGTGTTTTGGGCATTTAAACCAGCAATTGATAGTTTTTTGCATTGTCGCCCTGTAATATCCATAGACGGCACTCATGTCTATGGAAAGTACGATATCAAGATATTAATAGCCGTGGCAGTAGATGCTAATGGACAGGTATTTCCTCTAGCTTTTTTTATTTGTGCCAATGAAAGCCAAGAGACATGGACGTTATTTTTGAACCATATGAAAGAGCACCTTGTGAAACAACGTTCCAGTATCTGTCTAATATCTGATCGGCACAGTGGTATCTTAAGTTCTGTGGAGAACTTGCCTGCATGGCAAGAACCATATGCCTACCATCGTTATTGTGTTAGGCATTTGAAAGCGAATTTTCAGAAGGCATATCCCAATAAGGATCTGCATGATTTGATGTGGATGGCAGCAACAGACCACCAACAACATAAATTCCGGAGGCACATGGAATATATCAGGCAAGAAGACGAGGCAGCATATCGTTGGTTAATGCGACATGACCCTGAAAAGTGGACTTTGCATGCGGATGGTGGAAGACGATGGGGAACTCTGACTACAAATGTGTCAGAGTCTTTTAACGGGTTATTGAAGTCGGCAAGAGGATTGCCTGTCACAGACATGGTGCGGATGTCGTTCAAGCAGATGGGGGAGAGGTTTGTTGAAAGATCTGCGGCTACAACATCATTAATGGAAAGGGGTGTTGAATTTATGCCGGTGCCGATGACGAGATTTGAGAAATACAGACGACGGGCACATTGACATTCATTTTTGCAGTATGATAATGAAAGAAATATTTTTGAAAAGTTCGCACCACTATCCATCAAAATCGGGGCAATAATGTGCATACTGTAAATGAATCTACAAGGTTATGCTCTTGTGGAAAATGGTTCATCTACCACATGCCTTGCTCACATGCCATCAAGTGCTTTCAACAAGTTGGTTTAGGTGCAACCA
>MU723402.1:50862-68443 GCA_026770625.1 Nicotiana glauca
TGAGAAGTGAGTGAGTTTAGAGATAGCAGTTGTTAGGTTGACTCTCTGTGGATTCGACCCTGAGCTTAATACTTGGGTTTTATTTGCAACGTCCGCAGAATCCTATTTAGAGGATATACTTCGGGCGTGATCAGTTGTCAACCTACCGTAACCCTCCTCCTATATTCGGATTTGAGACTGACAATTTAAGCAAGCTTATATAGGCGGAATTCTTAAGCAAGTCTACAATAAACTACTAGAAAAAAAGTAGTGCAAATTGACACAAGATAGTTTCATATTAAAAACCTTCAATTTATCAATGTGAAAAGCAGGATTGATAAGTCTTCTATGTTTAGTCCATTTATCTGCTTCATAACCAGCAAGTCCATTTGCTGCCAACTTAGTAAGTGGAGTGCCAGGTGGCTTTTGAAAAATGTAATTTTTCGTTAGCACCTCTCTTATAAGTTCAGGGTCTACGATAACAATTGCTGGTCTTGGCCCATACCATGCCAAACAATTCTTACCTACAAAAATACAACAACTTTTGAGTTTAAATTTTTGAAGAATTAACATAAATAGTCGTCTCCCCATCGCTTAAAACAGTCGATGGATATATAATTCAGGTATATTATGTGTATAATCAGTGTATAATTCACCAGCTAAGTAAACATATTTACACACAAATCACTGTTAGATTAATAATAAGGTACATTTTTATGATAAACATCGCTAACTTACTATAACTAATTAAGTCGGTGACAATAACTTAAATCCTTATTATTTTCAAGATCTTAGGTAACTAGTTCCAGAAAATTTAGTAAGTTATTAACCTTAACATTCTCAGATTACCCTTAATAATACTCTCTTATAGCAGAGGCCGAATTAGAATTTTGAGTATATAAGTTCTTGATTCTGGAGAAAAAACGAGGCTTACTAGGTTTTGGATAAATTATTTTGTAGTTTGTACGTATGGTTTTAAAAAAAATAAAATACGGTGTTTGAGCCAAAGTTATTGGATTCAGCCAAACCCATACACAATACACTAGCTCCATCCCTATCGTACAATATAACATGACATGCTTAAGACCACAAGATTTAAGAGATACTTTTGATATGGTAACACACCTTTAATTTCAAATCACGAGATTCAACAATTTTCTTTATATTTTTAAATTTTGTGTTCAGTCAAACTAAGACGTAGAAAATAAAACGACGGAGAGTCTACGTACCATATGTGGTGATGGTTTTGTGGAAGAAGGGCATGACTCTAGGCCAAATATCATGGGAGAAATCAATAGGCTTAGACAAAGCTTCTTTACCCATCTTCATCATTTCATTCACATCTCCAAACAAGAATCTATAAGAGTTTCCTTTGAAACCTTGTTGTCTAAGGCATTTCTCTAATTCTTTTGGTTTGAACCAAACCCAATTCAAGATTTTCCATGCCCATTTTAATACAAAGATAACTACAAATGATGAAACTGCAATTTTTAAACTGTAATATGATATCTCCATTGAAGGCTTTTGCCGCACCGAGCTCTTTGATCTTGATAGTATTATATATTTGATGAAAATAAAATGAATATTTTTTTATGTGCTAAATTTTGACTATAATTAAGAAATTGTTTGACAAACAAAATGATCACACGCGTCTTTAATGTTTATGAAGCAATACACGTCATTCTGTCTCTATCTAAATTTTTTAAAGGGAAAATGATATTGTATAGCCGCTCTAAAATATATATATATATATATATATATATATATATATATATATATATATATATATATATTGTATGTTATATACAAAAACTATACAAATTTTATATACTTTTTTGGCTACCGAATGTGAATAGTTTCTAACATGGGCTAAAAGTGAAAAAAAACCTTTTTTTAATAATCCATTATTTTTTGAGTTTAAGTTATATACACAGAAAATAATACTGTATAGCCGCTCTCAAAATAATAGTCAAATTTTTTTTTAATACACATTTTATATGTTATATACAAAGTTATACAAATTTTATATATTTTTTCAGCTATCGAATATAAATAGTTTCTGACACGGACTAAAAGTGAAAAGAATCTTCTTTTTTTCTTTTTTTGAATAAGTATCCATTACTTTTTGAGTTTAAATTATATACACAGATTATCCAAATAATATTACAAGTAAGTCTCTTTATAAGTATTAGATTTGCAATCATAAAATAAGAAAATTTACATGCACATAGATAAAGATGACTTGGTGATATACAAAATTCAATGTATATAACTAAAAATTCTATTTGTTTAGCTCATAGGTACCACACACTTTATGAATGCAAAACAATATACACGAATTACGGGAAAATCTTAGCAAATCGTAATAATCCATTAAACCAAATGTAAGAAACAATAATGAGAACTCACGATGAAGGGGAGAAACAATAGAAGCTTTTATTGATAATATTGGTTTGGTCTGCCTCTCCATGAAGAGGTTCAGAGCCTTACAATGATATTTCACTTTCCCCTAATATGGGTATCTCTGTGTCTCTCCCCTCTCTGTGAGTAGTGGCGAAGAAGAAGCCCCCCCTTTTCTAGGGTTTCCTCTCTTAGTATTTATAGCAGTGAGCTTCGTGAGCTGGCAATAAATGACTGTTACCACGTTGGGATTGCGCCTTCATGATGGCGGGAGGGTCGTAGCCTCGTTGATCGAATCAGATAAGGGTTAAGTACCGTTAATTCTAAGTGGTCATACCACTTATTAATCATGAGTTAACTTAAGACGGGATTAACTCCGTTAATTATTGTGTGGTCGGATTCTGACCCATACAGTTAGTCCCTCCGCTTATCGAGATCGTGCCTTGGCCGAATTCGATGAGTGGACTTCATCAACTATGGTTTGAGAAACTCGGATAAGGAGGTCGACTGTCGCTTCGGTCGAGGCCAAATTCCCTTTGGCGACGGCCCTTAGCTTTATGGAATGTTAGCGTTTTGTTATCGTGTTATCACGTCGTCGTTTGATCAAGATTGAATGCTTCTTCTTGGCGAAGGCACTTGACCTTTTAACTTAATTCGAGTGAGATCGAGCTTCGTTCTTATCTGACCCTCACATTTGTTTGGGAGCATAGTCGTCGACTACAGCGGATGCGTCGTATGTGGTGCGGCCGAGAGGAGTAAGGGTACGCTTGGTACATATTTGGCGACGTCCAAATTTTTGAAGGTGCACGGAACATCTCTTCAGCATTCATAGGTCGTTACAATCATTCCAACGGCGAGATTTTGGTAGGTGGCTGAGAAGTCACTTCGTGAAGCTTGTCATGATGATGCACGTTTCTGTAGAACCGAACCAGTTTGCGGTTGGTCGTATAGTTAATGATGACTATTGGATTTCGCGAAAGCCATTTATGTTGCTTATAAAGATGGGCTAGGGCATTCACTTCTCATATTTTCATCGTTCATCTGAGAGTGATCCTGAAGAAGCTTTTTCCTCCTGCTAACTCACCTTCATCTTTTTTCTTTGATCGTTATAACTTTAGTCTTATCCACCCAACTTTATTCCTTTCTCGTTAGTAAATCAACAATGGCAGGCAGTTCTTCCCAAGATGCTCTTCCGACAGATTTTTCGGTCAACTCTCCGGTAGTTGAAGGGCCATCTCCGGCAATGGGAGGAGCAGAACGGGTAGAGGCCGGTGAAGTTCCATCGATTGATGGGGTAGTATCTCGGCCCGGAGGTCCGGCGATTGATTTCATCATCGATGGTGGAGAGGATCCGGTGGATGAAGCCCCGTTAATGGGGGAAATTGGGATGGCCCAATTACGGGAGCAGGGGGTCATCCCCACCCATGCAGACATCGTTCTCGCTAGAAGTGAGGAGAGGGTCCACACCGACCGTAGGGGATACTGCATCTTTTACGCCTATCCCTTCGGGTTAGGGTTTAAGATTCCGCTCCCTATGCTGGTGGTGGATTTCTGTCGCTATTACGGGGTATGCCCGGGTCAGCTTACTCCTTCTCTCTACAAATTGTTGGCGATATTTATTAAGTATATGGAACTGGCCGGTAGAGTGGTTACGTTGCAGCATGTGCTCAGCCTCAACGCTCCCCAGATAGTTCGTGGTACCATGATTCGGGCGTGCCCTCGTGGGTCGAGAGGCCTGACCACGACATTGGACAATGAGGTCGACCCCCGCCCTTTTGAGCATTTCTTTTACATCAGGACTGAGCATTTAGTGGCGTGCCCCGCTGGGTTCCCAGAGGCTTGGAATCATGCACGTAGGTTCCTTTATCGTTGAATTCTTTTTTATACCTTTCCTTGTGTCTCACATTCGTGAGTGATTTTGTAGCCGAAAAGTCACCGTCAGCTCTGTTAGCGAGGATACGCGGGTGGGTTGAGGCTGTGCTCCTCCATACCGAGGGGGTACGCACGTGGGCATCTTTCTGGGAGAGGTATGGTTGTAGGCCTGCTACAGGAGAGAAGTTGATTTCTTTTTCTGTTCTTCTTTGATTCGAGTTTATTTATCAATTTTGCTTTTCTGTAACAGGGAGGACACGCGGTGCCAGGGCCCCTCAATTGGCCTTCCGACGACCGGCTGCAATTGCTCGGCTTATTGCGGCACCGGTGCTGCGCTTCGTACCGAGGGGAGCGTCAGTTGAATCTTCAGCGGCTCCTTCTCCACCACGGGCCGCACTTCGGGACGAGGGGTCGTCGGGGGTTGTGCACCTTAGAGCGGGGTCTTCATCAGATGGGGAGGAGGAGAGGCCGTTAATAAGGCGCAGGGTCGTGTTCATGCCGGCTCCTCCTATGGTAATTAATTTGGACTCCCCTACGGCGGATGTAGAAGAGAGTGCGGCCGCAGTGCCTGCCCTTGAAAGTGAACACACAGTGGGGCTTGCCCCGGTTGGCTTAGGCCGTGATGATACCTTCGCTTCGACGACTCAGTTGGTGGCTCCAATCGCTGAGATGAGAGGTAGTTCCTCAGTGGCTGCTAAGGTTGGCGAGCCAAGCACTCCGTTGGCAGTTATGGCAGGTGATTCTACCTTGCCATTGGTGGGAGGAGGAAGAGACGCTGCAGGAGATGAGTATGAGTCCGAATCTGATTTGGACCCCGAGGACGTCCGTATGTTCCGGGAAGGCTTTACGAATTTGGCAGTGCGTGCAGAGGGAAGGTCTCGCCTCATAGAGGTTCCCACGGATTTGAACTTATTGCTCCAAAGGGAGAGTTTGGTGCAGCAGTTTGGGCTGCTATGCTCGGAAGCCGAGAATGAGTCGCTGAGGGACGTCACGGATATCGGGCTGATGAATGAGGTGGCCGTAATGGGCTTGAGGGTGCATAGTTTGACGTTGGTTTGCTTCTTCTTTTTCCTTAGTTTGCTTTTTACCCTAATCGTGGCCTTTGCTTTGCAGTCTTGTTTGCTGGAGGTGGAGGGCATCCGTCGAGCTAACATCCGCTCGGCGATATTTTTGCGGGTGTTGGAGAAATATCGCTACCGCTGGGATCGATGCCGGGAGATGCATATGCGCTTGAGAATTGATCCCCGTAGTCGGTCCCTGGTCGAGGAATCGGCGAGGCAGGAGCTTCAAATGCAGCAAGCACTTGGTAGAATAAGTGCTCTTGAAGAGCAGCTCTGTCGGAAGGACGAGGAGCTCGAGGCGGGGAAGAGGGTCGTAGCCGAGTGCGAACCCTAGGGCCTGGCTAAGGCGGCGGAGGCCGCAACAGTATGAAGCGGGAAGGTGGTTGCATTGGAGGGTAAAGTCGAAGCCTTGAAGCGTCAGGTGAGTGATGCCTCATCGAGGGCTGAGGCGTTAAAGGAGGCTATCCACGCGCACGAGTCCCAGCTGGCACTGGTGAGTGATGCTGCGGCTTTTAGAGAAGCGAACCTCGAGGAGCGGATTGGTTTTTTCGAGCAGAATGCCCAAGTTATGGCGGACCGGATTAGGGCCTTGGAAGAAGAGAATCGGCGCCTACGGGACCAGGCCGCTTCTTCCAGCCAGGCTCGCGAACTTTGGGTTTTTGCTGAGGCCCAACGTGATGTATATAAGAATTTGTGGGAGGCCGGCATCGTGGCTGAAGCTGCTTTCAAGGGAGCGCACCAAAATGCTTGTGAGGCCCGTATTGGCTGTGGTTTTGATATGGCGACGCCAGAGGCTGACGATGGCGCAGATGGTGGCGCGGATGGCACCGAGTAAAAAGATGCATTTTTCTTGTCATATCATTTTTCTTGTCATATTTGCCGTTTGGCATTTTTTTTCTCTCTCTTTTTTGTTTATTGATCGGCCTTGGACGGGTGTAAGCGGGGATGGCCTGTAATTAACTTTGTAGATAAATGAAATCCCCTTTCCGTTATCTGCCTTGTAGTTATTTTGTCTTTGAGTTGTAAGCGGGGATGATCCCTTTCTGAAGGGGTAATTTTCCTTTGAATTTCTCTCGAAGGCATGTTAGTTTTTGATTGTTGATGACTTTTCGTCTTTGAATCGGGGTGAGCGATTCGGAGTCGTTGCCTGGCGATAGCGGCGTTTAGCCTTAGTCCCAGTTCGTGTACGGTCGATCTGCTGGCCGTAATGATAAGAAACGTGACCTTGTAGTTCGACCGGGGCCGAACTTTTCGTGCCTCTAATCTTAGGTCGAGTTGGGCGTACTTACTTGAATGGCGAGGGTGCCTAACCCGAGCCTTGATTCGTTGGCGATTGGGTTTTGCTGAGTTCAATGGTGAATGAGCTTGGTCCGAGTCCCGGTTCGACTGTGGTTGGACTTGTTAGATTTGAGGACGAAGGCGTCTAGATTTATGGTTCGAGCAAGGTTGAGCTCGTAGGGTTTGATGGTGAAAGCGCATAGCCTGAGCCTCGGTTGAACCCTAGTTGAATTTTTTGGCGAAGGCGCATAGCCTGAGTCCCAGTTCAATTGTTGTTGAACTTTATCAATTTTGATAGCGAAGGCGCATGGCATGAGTCTTGGTTCAACCATAGTTGAACTGTTTGGCGAAGGCGCATAGCTTGAATCTTGGTTCAACCATAGTTGAACTTTTTTGGCGAAGGCGCATTGCCTGAGTCTTGGTTCAACCATAGTTGAACTTTTTTGGCGAAGGCGCATAGCCTGAGTCCCAGTTCAACTGTTGTTGAACTTTATCAATTTTGATGACGAAGGCGCATAACCTGAGTCTTGGTTCAACCATAGTTGAACGCTTTTTGGCGAAGGAGCATAGCCTGAGTCCCACTTCAACTGTTGTTGAACTTTATCAATTTTGATGGCGAAGGCGCATAGCCTGAGTCCTGGTTCAACCATAGTTGAATTTTTTTTAGCGAAGGCGCATAGCCTGAGTCCCAGTTCAACTGTTGTTGAACTTTTTTTTTTGGCGAAGGCGCATAGCCTGAGTCCCAGTTCAACTATTGTTGAACTTCATCAATTTTGATGGCTAAGGCGCATAGCCTAAGTCTTGGTTCAACCATAGTTGAACTTTTTTGGCGAAGGCGCATAGCCTGAGTTTCCAAGTTGTGGATATTGAGTGCTGAAGCTCGGTTTTGATTTGAGACTTTGAGCAGTTTATGCATTGTCTTTCCAATCGGGGCATGTAGGTTGTCTCGATTGGCTCTCGGTTTGATATATCTTAGTGCCGGTTTCCGACCGTATCCCGTATCAGGGATGCGGGAGATGCCTCACGGGGATTCTCCCTTGGGGGGGGGGGGGCTTCTTCTTCTTGTTCGCACTACCGGAGATCAGAGAGAGAGAGAACTTGGATCTTGATTTGAGATCTTCTAGTTCCCCTTGTCTGAGATGCAGCTTTGGCTTGTTCGAGCGGGGTTGTTCTTCTCTTTATTTTATTTTTTTGGCGTTTCTTTCCTTTTGGTCCAGGGAAGAACTACGCGATTTTGCTAGGAAATCCCCACAGACGGCGCCAAATTGTTTAGCTCATAAGTACCACACACTTTATGAATGCAAAACAATATACATGAATTATGGAAAAATCTTAGCAAATCGTAATAATCCATTAGACCAAATATAAGAAACAATAATGAGAACTCACGATGAAGGGGAGAAACAATAGAAGCTTTTATTGATAATATTGGTTTGGTCTGCTTCTCCATGAAGAGGTTCAGAGTCTTACATTGATATTTCACTTTCCCCTAATATGGGTATCTCTGTGTCTCTCCCCTCTCTGTGAGTAGTGGCGAAGAAGAAGCCCCCCCTTTTCTAGGGTTTCCTCTCTTAGTATTTATAGCGGTGAGCTTCGTGAGCTGGCAATAAGTGGTCGTGACCATGTTGGGATTGCTCCTTCATGATGGCGGGTGGGCCGTAGCCTCGTTGATCGAATCAGATAAGGGTTAAGTACCGTTAATTCTAAGTGGTCATATCACATATTAATCGTGAGTTAACTTAAAAGGGAATTAACTCCGTTAATTATCGTGGGGTCGGATTCTGACCCATACACAAATTCAAAGTCTAAGGAAAGGAGGGTCATCCTAGTACGAGTTAATTAAGCTTATCTAGAACTTCCAATGCTTGGTTGCTAAGTTCTGGAAAAAACATACAAGTCAAAGTAATATGATATAATTAATCCTTTTTCTTTAAAGTGGAAGAAGGACTAGAAATATTAAATTTCCATCTTCCCTTTCCTAGTGGAACAAGGAGTAGAATAATCTTTGCTTGAGACACAAGTTGTCGACTATTATATTTGAGAGCGCCAAAAAATATAGTACGTTTATAATAAAAAGGTGGAAAAGAAAGGAGAAGAAGGTGATTGTCCCACCAATCAGATTTTGTCAACATTACTAAGTCTCGTATTTCATATGATATTAAACTTTCATTAGTTCCATGTCTCTATATGAATGAAAAAAAAAAATACATTCTTAACCCTGTATGTCAAATCCTTTAAGGTCATCCAAATATCTACAGGTAAGTCTCTTTATAATATGAGATTTGTAATCTTAAAATTAAGATAATTTCTGCATAATAAATAAAACGAATCAGATAATAATTTTATTGTATGTAACTTAAATTCTTTTATTTTAAAGATTCAAACACAAATTCAAAGTATAAGGAAAGGAGGGTCATCCTAGTACTAGTTAAAAATTTAAGGTTATCTGGAACTTCCAATGCTTGGTTGCTAAGTTTTGGAATAAACATACAAGTCAACGTAATAATAATATAATTAATCCTTTTTCGGACTAGAAATATCAAATTTCTATCTTCCCTTTCCTTGTGGAACAAGAAGTAGAATAATCTCTGAAGCAGATTTTGTGATGGGTTGCAGTGAAATATATATTTTTTTTTAAAAAAAAAGGCAATATAGAAAAATTGGTAGGTTGTTGACTATTATTTTGAGAGCGTCCAAAATTACACTGCTTAATGACCTCAAAAATAGATGGTATTGATTTTTTGACCCTCATTTGCCCCATAGGCAAACCTTTAAGGTCCTCGTGAGCCAAGTGAGCGACAATACATATTAAACTTAAAATTTTGCCCTGAGAACAAGTAGGGACAAAAAATTGGGAGAAATTTAAAATTATCCAGATTTACAACTGGTCGTTCAAAAATAGTCCAGTTTCAAAAGTAATCGAAATTTAGCCACTTTTCATGTGAAGATAAATCTGAGCGAAAACACTGTTCAAAACCCAGAAAATACGTTAGTATATTATGTTGAAGTTTCAGCATAAGTATACTTGAACTCTTTATCCTGGAACTAGAGCATAATATGATAGAGTTTCAACATAAGTACACTAAAACTCCAGCATAATATATTGGGGTTCCAACGAGTATACCAGTCCAGCATAATATACTGGAGTTTGGAGCACCGGTGCTCCAGTATATTATACTGGAGCCAGCAAAGTATATCGGTCTAGCATAATATGCTGGAGTTCATATACAGGTGCACCGAACTCCAGTATATTATGTTGGACCGGTCTCTGTTGCAGCAAAATACTGGTTATTTTTCATTGACTTGATAAACGCTGGCTATTTTTGATTGATCAGTCCGAAAACTGGCTATACCGTGCTATTTGAGTGACACCGAAAGTGTCCTATTTGTGCAAATCACAAATATACATTGGAAAGAAAATATTACCACTAGTTACCAATAAACACAATTTACACGATTTATACATATTCCAACTGGTTAATACCAACAAACACAATTTTGCACAATTATACACATTCCAATAAAAAATTTCAACCTGTAAAACCAAAATCTCTCAAACCCAGTGAAAGTCACAATTCTGGAAGAGTGTTAAATATTGACGAAGATCAAAAGTATTCATTATTGACAAACTTAAAGAACAAAATTAGTGCTCAAGACTAAATTCAAGATATTATTTTTAAACCTACTCCAAAATATATGGGACCTTTTTTGTTATTTTTTCTGTCTCATGTCATCAACAGAATTTTTCCATTTTGGTGTTATTGTTTACATGAGGAAAGAGTAGTCTGTAGGCTGTAGCCGCAGCCATCAGCACCAACATTTTTTACCAAGAAAATATGAAATACACATACACTTAATAATAGATACGATTTTAATTAATAAGCTACTAATACAATCTTCATGAATAAGAGCAGGAACCAGCTTTCTTCACAAATAAAAAATAACAACGCAAAACCATGTAACAAAAAAATTAGAATAAGTGATCCTTTATTACCAAATATTAAACTAAACTTCAGAAGCTAATTTGGCTATAAGATGCTCCAAATAATCAGGCACGGAACTAATGTATTAGACACGAGTTCAGACGAACCAACGGTTTTTGCTTAGACCCTACTGCAAACCCACTAAGACGAGCTACAACACCACCAACAACAACAAGATAGTCATTATATTCCCACAAGTGGGGTCTGGAGAAACTAAGATGAGCTATTCGGGGATAAGTTTAGAGCTCCTAAACTTTAAATGTTGGCTTCGTCTCTGTCTACAACTTGTGTAGAATTAGCTGAGCGCCATGTTGAGGTTGAAGAGTTAGCACTGAATAAGGAACATGAGCATAAGAAGGAGAAACATCAAAAGCATAGTGTTGTAGAATCATAGCAAGAGTCATTTTGGCCTCTAACATAGCAAAGTTTTGTCCAATGCAGATTCTTGGTCCCCAACTAAATGGAAAGTATGCAAACTTGCCTTTTGTTGCTTTGTTTACTCCTTCAATAAACCTCTCTGGATTGAACTCTTTAGCATCTTCACCCCATATTTCTTGGTCATGATGCAACATTATTGTTGGTAATAAGAGTTGCACTCCACTTGGTAATGATAAGTTTCCTAATTTGGTTTCTGTATGTAGCTCTCGACCCATCAAAAGAAGTGGTGGATACAATCTCAAGACTTCCTGAATAATCATAGTTACCTGTTCAAGAACCATTTTAAGAAGAGTTCAGCTTCTATATAGTGACAGTATGAATAAATTTTTATACTATCAGTATCAGGTTATCTAAAAAGTAATTACAACTGGAAATAATAAATTGAATTAGTAACTAGAAAATAAGATAGATAACATGCTACAACATGTTAAATTATACTCATTGTATAAAAATTCGTTAATTTACACGGTGAATGGACATAAGTTAAATTCTTCTTGAAAAGATACAGGTAGGACACTGGGTGTCCACCTAATCACTCCAGTTCTATTTAAAGAATTCAAGTTCAATACACTGATTGTGTAAATCAGGTCATTTATAAGGTTATTACAAGATCGCTATTATGGTTAAGCATTAGGAAAAATGGTGAATGACTTGATATCACATGTTTGAACTTGACGCAACTGGTAAGTTGCTGCCATGTGACTATGAAGTCACGGATTCGAGCCGTGAAAATAGTCTCTTGCAGAAATGCAGGGTAAGGCTGCGTACAATAGACCTTTATGGTCAGTGGCAAAGCCACATGATCATAAAGGTGGCCAGTTGACCACTCTTCGTCGAAAAATTATACTGTGTATATAGGTAAAATATTACGTTTTAGAGGTATACAAAACATATTGAACACCCTTTGTCGGAAAGTTTTTTTTCACTTCTTTCAAATTTGAATACCTTTCGGGAAATTCCTAGCTTCGCCACTGCTTGTGGTCGGCCCTTCCCCAGACCCCGTGCATAGCGAGAGCTTAGTACACTGGGCTGCCCCTTTTTTTCACTTGATATCACATGTTAAATTACATAAATTGTCAGTGTATATTAACTTAATTCCCAGTGTTTAAAAGAATACAAAAGAAAAATATACAAAAACCTTCAAACTTAGTGGATAGATACATAGAGATGATGCACTTACAACTTTGAGTTGATTCAGCATGTCATAGTCAGGTCTGTTGTTGCCAAAGACTTGAAGAACCTCTTCTCTAGCCCGAGCTTGCCAGTCAGAGTGTTTGCTTAATACAATCATTGACCATGTAAGCAATGCTGATGTTGTCTCTTGTCCAGCAAAATAAAACAACTTACACTCTTCAATCACCTCATCCATACTCATTCCAAATTTCTTATTTCCATGTTCCTGGATTTCTTTCAAATTGGATTCCAATAATATACCCAATAAGTCATCATTGTTAGATGCTTCCCCTGCTTCAATTGCATTCATTCTTTTATTGATAATTCCCAACACAAGTGATCTTACTTCCTGATATATTTGTTTCATCCTTCTATCCTCTTTGTTGGGCAAGAAGCTATAATTTAGAAAAGAGTTTAGGTTCTATGCAATAACAGTGTAACTTACAAGGTAACAATGAGGTAAATCTCTACGAAACGTACACATTAATTGATAATCTGATAAAATGTTAACTACCTATTATAATAAGTTAAACAACAGTCATGGTGTAAAAATTGGTTACACTGTTGGTGTATAGTATGACTCCAAACGTTTTGATGTATACAACTATACTAGGGGGACGAATATGAAGGTAACTTACTTAATATAACTTGACTCCGTCACTTTTAAGATAATTTTGGCTAGTTCTTGTTGAAGTTCAAACATCTTTCTTCCTTCTTCATAGCTATTGCCAAATGCAGTTCTTGAAATGGCATCACTTGTTAAACTTTGAAGATATGGCCACACATCTACCTCTGATCCTTCTGCTGAGACAATTTTTTCCCATTTGCTCAACATCTCACAAGTACACAAATGGAATGAAGGTACCATATGCTGCATAGTATATTACATTTAAACAACCACAATCAGTATTAGAGTTTTTGCATACTTGGAAAGGTACAAATCAATATGAATTACTTATATATATTGTATAAAAAAAGTTTACCCTGTCAGTGTATATTAAGTCTAGTTCAGTCGGTAAGTTTACCCTGTCAGTGTATATTAAGTCTAGCTCAGTCGGTAGAGTGCAAGGCTCTTAACCTTGTGGCCATTTGGGTCGAGTCCCACGGTGGGCGTTAGCATTTTATGAAGGGGAGCCTTAGAACAACGGTAAAGTTGTCTCTTTGTGACCTGTAGGTCATGGGTTCGAGCAATGGAATCAGTCACTGATGCTTGCATCAGGGTAGGCTGCCTATATCACACACACACACACACCCCCAGGATGCGGTGCTTCCCTAGACCTCGCCAGGATGTAGGATGCTTTGTGCACCGGGCTGCCCTTTTATCGGTGCATATTAACATGTTATACGTAGCAGGTTACTATTCACACTTATTACCGTCAATATATAGAAGTTAAATCCTAGAAACTTAAGCAACTATATCGAGTTTAGAGATACCTTCAACTTGTCTAGGTGAAAAGCAGGATTGATGATTCTTCTGTGTTTAGCCCATTTATCTGCTTCATAGCTCAAGATTCCTTCTGCTAAACAATTTTGTTTGTGCAGTAGGCGGAGGCTTCTGGAATATATTACTCTTTGACAAGATTTCCCTTATAAGTTCTGGGTCCATGATGAGCAATGCAGGAGTTGGCCCCAACCATATAAAAGACTTCTTACCTATAATTAAGATGCTATATATTCATTAGTGAAAAAAACCTATTGAGATGACATATAATATCTCACACAAACAAAGTAATGTTTATTATGTTATAGATCTAAAAACAAAGTAATAAACGTGTCTCTAACAATTTAAGCGTTCAGATTAATCAGTTCACGTAATGTAATAAGCTATCAGAGAAGGCTGAGGTTCTGTGCACAAGTTTCATTGCCACCTATCAATGAAATATTTTCATGTATTTGCCAGTGGGCAGGGGGCAGGATTTTCAAAAATTAATAAAAGCATAACATGCGAAGAGGCCAAGAGGATTCAATAACTAATACTCCATATATAATAATATGCAGTGTAATATTTCGACAAAAGGGGTTCATCCCCTCCACCCCAGCTCCGCCCATGGTATTTGCTCAGTAAGAAGTGTCATGTCAATATGTGCAGGGGCGAGGGGCGAGCTACACAGTCCAACGTTTGAATTCCCTACATCGGAAAATTATATTATTCAAATAGTGTAAAAATAAAATTTCTTATATATATATATATAAATCGTTGAATCCTCTTGGCGTAGGAGAAACTTTTTGTGTAGTGAACGAAAATCTTAGACGTGACATTCTTGGATTTTTTTTTCTTTCGAATCCTCTTGTTAGAATTCCTGATTCCGCCACTGCTTATATACGCGCTTGAGGAATTCACACAGAGTCACCAGGATATACTCCTTAAATTGACTTTCCAAGTATATAAAATGGAAGGGAAAAATAGCCACCCAAAAAAAAAAAGCGTAATGAATGAGAAGGTGCATATATATTAGGGAATTATATTCACCGTACCGTAATCGATGATGGTTTTTTGGATGAAGGGCATGATTCTAGGAACAATATCATGAGAGAATTTGATAGGCTTGGACTTAGTATCTTCATGCATCATCACAACTTCTTTCATGTCTCCATACAACAGCTTGTAAGAGTTTCCCCTGAAACCCAACTCTGTGAGGCATTTCTCCAAACACTTTGGCTGCAACCACAGCGAATTCATGAATCTCCAACCCCATCTCAAAAGAATAATTATTATGACAAAAGAGATTGCTAATGAAATATTGTATAGCATCTTTGTTTCTTTCTGTGATAGAGAGTGGAGAAATGGGCTTGGAAAATGTTGTATTTATATGCATTTCTTTGGGCAAAAGGAGAGTTGCAAAGCAAGCTTATCATGGAGAAATATTAGAAGAGTCAAAGGTATCTAGATAGCTTGATAAGAAGCATATGACAAATCAAAGATAGCTGAAGGAACAGAGGAAAGAAGAAAAGTCTTAAGAGTCAATGTCCAGACTAGTGATCTTGGCTGCCAAGAAAAATCAAAATTTTGGTCTTCCATGAGCAACTTTTTTGTATATAATAAGCCTCATTTGAAATATAACAATAACAACAAATTTACAGCAAGAGAGGTTTGTAGTGCGTCCTCAGGTTTTACTCCTGGGGTCTATAGTATGTATAATGTATAATCATGTCATACACCCATATTTGGGAGGTAGAAATATTGTTTCCGATAAATCATCGATTCAACGAGATAAAAAGCAACAGTAGAAACAAGCAACATCAACCACAAAAGCCAAAAAGATAATAACACAAAATAGACTGCAAAGAAGCAATAGCAACAAATTATAATAACAACAAAATACTAGTAAAACGAAGCATAAGATTGTAGGAAAACAACATCTAATACTAGCAATTTAAGAACAAGATATCATATTAACCCTAAAAATCCTAGTTATGGAATAGAAAAATGCTCGACTACCTACTAATCTTCTGCCTTAATTCTCAACCTTTACCCCCTTCTATCAAAGGCCATGTCATTTGCAAGTTAAAGTCGTTGTATGTCATGCCTGATCACGTTTCCCCAGTACGTCTTTGGTCGCCCTCTACATCTTCTCATACCCACCCAAACCAACCACTCACAACCCCTCGTTGGGCATCTAAGCTTCTACTATTCACATGCCCGAACCATCTAAGCCTCGCTTTCCGCATCTTGTCTTCTATGGGAGTCATGCGCACCTATGTACGGATTATCCACCTTAGTATGCCCGAACATCCATCTCAATATTCTTATTTCTGCAACTTTCATATTCTGGATATGAGAATTTTTGATTGGCCAACATTCCACCCCATACAATATGGTCTAATCACCACTTCATAAAACTTACCTTTAAATTTTTGTAACACATTCTTATCACAAGGGACGCGGGGACCATGTATTATGCGTTTTATGTACAATTTTTATTAATTGTAACACTAAAAAGACCAAAGAGCTAAAGTCGCAATATTTAATTGATTGAACGGGGAATGAACCTCATCAATAAAAATATAATGATTAGTTTTGAAAATAAAATTGATAAATTCGTGTATATTGTCTAGAGCAATAAAAATAAAATTATTACATCGAGGGAAAGTTGGGGTGGGGGATATGATACAATAAGAACACTAATTACATAACAATCAATCACTGAACCACCAGAAATAGGTTCCATGCAAATAGATGATACTAACACACCTACAAAGCCAGTAACTTTTTTACAAACTCTACTACCCAATAAATTTTTATTACCAACACTAAACAACCAACAAAATACAATAACATGATCTCTCTAATGAAATCATCCAAAACACTACAGATGAGGACACTTTTATTCCAATTAGTTCCACTGATAAATTACGTCTGTATGAACCTTGGAAATATTCGTGTCACGACCCCAGTTCGCCCCTCGTGAATATGTCGTGATGGCACCTAGTCCCTACGACTAGGTAAGCCTAACAATGCGGAAATAATATAACATGCGGAACAATTAATTAAACTAACCAAAAATAGAAGGAAAACTGTATATAAGTGTCACTTGGCATATACAACTCAAACGCAGAAGTCTACAATATCAACCCAAAACCCGAAAACTCATGGGAAACACAGGCTAATAAAAATGTAATACACTGCTCTAAACTCCAGAAAAGTCTACATCAAGGTACGAAAGAAGTCTAAACGCAACAAGATAGAGTAAGAAGGAGATTCTTCGATCTGCGGGCGCTGCAGATATACCTCGAAGTCTTCGTAGCTCTCCCTGCCTCAAGGATAGTGTGCCTGAGTGAGGGTACCTGGATCTGCACATGAAAAACATGCGCAGAAAGGGCATGAGTACACCACAGCGGTACTCAGTAAATGCCAAGCCTAACCTCGGTTGGGTAGTGACGAGGAAGGTCAAGGCCCTACCGAGATAAAATATAATATTAAACCTTGTAACAACATAAAAATAAATTGAGATAACTAATAAGAATTAAGACAAGTTATACAAAGCAACAATAACACGCACAAAATAAGGTAAACACATAGTGAAACAGCTCAATATCAGTACCAATGACGAGGATCTCCCAAGATACCGTCCTGTAGTCCATTTCATCAACTGTTCGAGGAGCTCCTAGGATACCGTCCCTTAGTCCATCATATGAGAATATCCGAAGGATCTCTCGGGATACCGTCCCGTAGTCCAACTATCAATGTGCGGGGGGATCTACACGGAATCTAACCCGTTGTGACGACCCAAAGGGTCATCACCATATTTCTCCCTTTTTCTGCGCTTCTGAGGCCTTGAAAACCTCATTTTTAGTTGCCTCAATTTGCGTACGCATTCCGGACGTGAAGCCGAAAAGTTTTTATGTTAAAATATGTGAATTCTGTGAAAAAGTTGAAGAATTATGATATTAATATTG
>MDKF010877122.1:0-25299 GCA_026770625.1 Nicotiana glauca
ACTCTTCGTGTTTCCGGGCAAAGAGGGGCAGCTGTGAGCACGTGATTTTTGCCCTAAGCAATTTTATTCCAAAAGGTTCAAATAAAATAATTTCTTTATTATTTTACCATTTTTGCGGAGTTTTATTGAAATTGGTGTTAATTGTTGCATTTTAATTCATACTAAAAAATAAATATAAAAATACAAAAAATATACACATACATTAGGGGTTTAATTTTGCAATTTTAGTATTAATTTATTTTAAAGAAAAATAAAAATAAAAATAATAATTTTTCGCTTTAATTAAAAATTACCATAAAAATAGAAATTAATTAGTTTAACAATTTAATAAAATCAAAAAAATAAATACAAAATATAAAGAAAACACATAAATACAAAGGAAAAATAAAATACAAGAAAATAATAATACAAAAAAAAATATATACAAGTGAAAATAATTGTAAAAATACAAAGTTGAAAAATACAAAAGAAAGGGAAAGAATTGCAAATTGGGCCAATTAATTACCCAAATCAAATCTACCCGCCCAGGCCCAAAGGACTATACCCGGTCTGCCCCATGCTATACCAAAACGACATCGTTTAAGTACAAAGGATCTGGGCCGTTGAAATAATCCATCTAACGGACGGGGTTAATACCTATAATAATCAAAACGATGTCGCTTCTTGGGAATTAATCATGGTCATTGATCCCTGATGATCTAACGGTTGAGGGTGAGCTTTTATTTAATCAAACGTTGTCATTTAAAGGCTTCACGTGATCTGAGCCGTTGGTTTATTTAATCCAACGGCCATGATTCATCAGATTCATTTTAATATAGCAACAATATGCAGATTCAGTTCATTTCACACCTTTCATCTTCCCTAACAAACCATAGCCGCCCTAATATTCTCTCAAAGCCCGCCGGAACCCTACCGGTGGGAGACGGCAGGTATGCCAATGACCTCACCCTTAACACCCCAGATACCTCTCAGTCCCCTCTCCCCAACCCTACGCCTCTTTTTCCTCGAATAATGCCAGAACCCGTCGAATATTCAAATTAGTGTCGCCGAAACCCTAGTTCCGGCGAACACTGCTTCCTTAAAATCACTCCTAAATCACCCTATAACATCCTTTTCACACACTCAACACCTTTCTGAAGCCATCAAGTCTCAAAGATCCCTGGAAGATCAAAAAATAATTAAAAAGGGGTCTGCCAGAGAATCAAGAAAATCTTTTCAACCAAAAGAAAGAAAGAAAGAAAAGAAGAAAGAAAGAAAGAAAGAAAAGAAAAACCGAAAAAAAAAGCTAAGTGTCCTGTTACTTATTTTTGAGTTTTTTCTTTTATGATTCTTTGTATGCATGTTTGTTCTTCCGTCTTTAATAGTCTAATTTTTTATTATTATTATTTTTTTTAAGTTTTGACTCATCCAAAATTAGTATTGTTGAGAAAAGATAAAAGATTGAACAAATAGATTTTTAGGAATTATAGCTTCTGATAAATTTTTGTGTTGACTTTTGATATTAATTAAGGTTCTATAAAAATCAAAATGCTTGTTTGATTAGTTTTAGAGATTTTAGATCTTGGTTATCATGATTCCAATTTCTGCTTTTATTTTAAATTGAAATTGATAATTAGAAGTTTGGATTGTCAGTAAATTTGTTTGTGTTAGTTTAGTTTCTGAAATAAATGAATAGTAACTGATAAATAGTTAGGGTTATTGGGTATAGCTGAGTTTAAATTCTGAAATATAGTGGTAGGATAATTTCAATTTAGGTAAATCTAAGGGATAAAAGGGTAAAAGCAGTAAGGTTAATTGGTAAATGAGATTTGGGGTCAGGGATGATTTGGGAATACAAAAATGGTTAAATTGTAATAAAGCTTAGGAGGTGGGGGTAATGTGGTCAATGTAAAGGGTAATGCAGTAAAATACCAGCTAGAAATGGGGGTAAAAGGGTAAAAACAAAGGAATAGAACATTCTAGATAAGGGAATAAGGGTAATTTTTCATAAATAAAGGGTAGTAACTGACTAACTAATAAAACAATAAGGACAAAATTGAAATAAAAGAGGGACTAAGTTGTAATTAGCAAAATTTAATTTTCCTCCAATTTGAAATCTATAAATAGACCCCCTTGGGGCTCATTTCAGCATTCTTTGGAACCCTAAAAGATTCTTTGGCACCCTACAAGTTTAAAAAAAACCCTAGAAACTTTTGAAACCCTAGAAAAATCCTAATTTTCGATTTCAAGTGCTCTCAAATCCCTAAAATTCTACTGATTCATGATCAATTGGTGTTCGCTGTGTTGATTTTTACTGGTTTGTTGATCAATTTGAACTAGCTGTGTTTTCTACTGGTTGTTCTGGATTGAATTGTGGTTGTTAAGGTCATTTCACTGGTTTTCGGTTGAATCGTGGTTATTGTGACTGAATCTGGATAGTTTGAGGCTGTTTGCTGTGTTAATTGTTGCTGATCCTTATTTTTTTCAAAGTTTGACCTAGAACTCATTGATCCTTCTTCTATTACCAGGTACACTTCTACTGCCATGTTGATGTAGTTTCAAATCAACGAACGTGGAAATAAAACTGTTTATACGCTTCTTTAGTCTATTTTCCTTTTATATTTGATTCAATCTAGGTAGGGAATATTTGTATTCAATAGGATTAGTATAATGTGTAACTGAAACTGTATAATTGGACTGTGTTCGGACTTTCAGACCTTTGTGTGCTTATTGATACTAGAGCATTAGGAACATTTTTAGAAGTGATTATGATTTTCTAGGTTAGTAAATGTATAAAAAAAATCAGATTTCATGTGATTGGCATAGAAATGTTAATAGAAGTCAAAATTAATTTTGTTTGATGTAGATCTCTTAGGTCACAGTGGTTAAGTCATTGTCTCATACTTCTGTGGTTGAATGCTGTAATTACACTTAGAATGATCGATTTAGAATTGCTAGGAAATCAATAACTGTAAAACTAAATCTCATACTGCCGTTAAACGAATAGGCTAGATTCAGTATAATGCAACAGTTGACAATTACAGGATATAGCGAAATTCAGTTTCCTTAATTGAAATGTGAAGTAGTTTAGCCAAAGCGTATTTGAGTTGATCAGATCAATTTCAGCTTTTTGAACTCAGGACAAAGGATTAATAGTTAAACTGATAGATTGTCTCAAACCCTTTAAATACCTCATCCTATATCTGTAAATAACTTTGGTACTTCATCTTGGCCAATAGTAATAGCTTGACTTAATTAGTATGATTGTTAAATAACAGGGTTAACTACCTAGGTTTATCGAAATGGAAGCACAAATTCAGTAGTTACGAGATAATGTTTCTAGTAAACAAAATCACAGTTGCAATAATTCAGTGGAGTATTTTATGAAAGCAATAACTGCGAAATTTAGATAAATTCAGGTTAGTGCCAATATCAGTTAGCCATTATTTTGGGCAACAGTAATATCCAACAAATAAATAGCCCAATCCCAAACTGGTAAAACCTCATAAAGCCCAGTTGCAATACATCCACTTATACCGGTATATCCACGCCAGGCCCTTTTGAGACTGATTGAGGATTCATTTTCTTTGGGCCAGTTCCAAGGCCCAATATGTATGAGAAACCAAATAATAAAGATGTTCAAATAATTGCTCTAATAATCAATTAGGATTTTCTTTCCTTTTAAATACAAACACAAAAATAGAAAATATAGTGCACTTTAGGATTGGCCTTAAATAAAAGGAGAAGAACCCCCCTGAATTAAATACATAATTCCGAGGTTCTCAATAAGTGCTTATATAAAAAAAAAATACTTAGAAATCGGGATGGACCGTTCAGCAAATTTTACGGTTATCCCCAAAGTTAATAACTACGTAGTCACGTTAGGCGCGCGTCTAATAAATTTACCTTCCTAAATAAGGGTGCACCTGTATGTGACCTAAATCCAAATCTCAACGGAGTCGAGAAGAGCCAAAGGCCACGGGCGTACTGGTACGGCGTGGTTTGAAGTGCATTTTCACGACGTTGCAAGTCTTTAAAAAATAATAATAAACAAAAGCGTGCTAGAACCACGGAATCTGGGAGTGCCTAACACCTTCTCCCGGGTTAACAGAATTCCTTATCCGGATTTCTGGTTCGCGGACTGTTAACAGAGTTATATTTTTCTCAGTTCGGGATTTAACCGGTGACTTGGGACACCATTAATCTCCCAAGTGGCGACTCTAAATAAATAATAATCAATTTCGTTCTGACTGTCCTTTAATTGGAAAAACTCCTTATTATACCCTTCACGGGGTGTAATGTAAAAAGGAGGCATGACACTGTGAATACCAATCTGCAAATACTGGCTTTGTTGGATTTCCCTTTTGCTTTCTTGATGATCCATTGAAGGTGATGTTGCAAATTTTGTAGCTTCCTTGATCTTGTTGAATCCATTTCCATATTTTACTCCATAGTTCTATTGCATAAGGACAGTATAGAAACAGATGATCTCTTGTTTCTAGTTGTCATTGGCATAATACACAGCTTTGGTCATTAGTCATTCCCCAGCTTGCTATTCTATCTCTGGTAGGCATTCTTCCATGTAACATTTACCACAGGCTGAAGATAGCCTTTGGTCTAGCAGAGTTCTGAAAAACTAAGCTCTTCCAACTCATTCTTGGTCGGTCTCCCAGAAGTTGTAGATACATATGTCTGATAGTCTCTTTGTCCCCTCTTGTAAACTGCATTTGTTGTAGGACATCCCTGGAAGCTATTATTCTTCTAACTATCCAACTAGCTTGCTTTGGGATATGCATAGTGTGAAACTGTTGATGTTTGATACAATAGGCATTGATCCACCTAATCCACAGCTTATCTTCTTTATGATCCAAATCCCACCAAACTTTAGCAATAGCTACCTTGTTCTAGATCAGCAGGTTAATTATATTCATTCCTCCAGTTGATTTTAGAGTACACATTTTATCCCATGCCACATAGCTCTTTATGGTAATAGTATTGGAACAAGACCATATGTAGCTTCTACACATAGCATCTATCATCTCTAACACTTTGGAAGGTAGAATAAACAGTTGAGCCCAATATGCTTGAATTCCAAAGATCACATATTTGACTAATTGAATTCGACCAGCATAAGAGAGCTTTTTTGCAGTCCAAAAAGATATCTTCCCTGTGATTCTATCAATTAAAGGCTGCCATTGGATCAATGCAATTTTCCTGGATGATAAAGGGATGCCTAAGTATTTGAAGGGCAACTCCCCTTGTACAAATCCAAGAGAGCTTAAAATTTGCTGCCTTACAGCTTATTTCACTTCCCCAAATACTGCACTTTTTCTCATATTAGCTTGCAATCCAGATACTTTAGAGAATTGAGAGAAGTACTTGTATAGGGTGGATATAGAAAGAAGATCACCTCTGGAAAAAAGGAGAAGGTCATCAGCAAAACTCATGTGAGTTATGCGCAGTTTCTTGCATCTAGGATGGTATTGGAACAACTTATCCTTTCCCATTTCACTAAATGATCTGCTCAAGTACTCCATAACAATAGCAAATAAGAAAGGAGAGATGGGGTCTCCTTGTCTAAGACCCTTAGCAGCTTCAAAAGGTTTAGTAGTTTCTCTATAGACCAGCATCGTGTAACTAACTGATGTGACACATTCTATGATCCACTTTATGAATTTATCAGGGAAATCAATATCCTACATCACTTATTGCAAGAATATCCATTCAACTAAATCATAGGATTTTTGAAGGTCTATTTTAATCATGCACCTAGGGAAGATTTGGGCTCTAGTATAAGCCTTTACTAGCTCATGGGCCAGTATTACATTATCTGCAATTTTTCTACCAAGAATAAAATCAGCTTGGGATTCTGAGATTATGCATGCCATGATCTTTTGAAGTATAGCAGCTATAATCTTGGAGATCATTTTGTATAATACTGTACAACATGCAATTGGTCTATATTATTTGATTGTGGTAGGTTTAGTGACTTTGAGCACTAGGGTGATGGTGGAACAGTTGATTGGCTTATACATCTTAGAGGTTAAAAAGAATTCCCTAATAGCATCTGTGACTTATTTACTGATAATGCTCCATGATTTTTGAAGAAGACAATTGTATCCATCAATAACAGGTGCCTTATCATCTCCAATAGCTTTTAGACTCTCCAGAATTTCCTAATCAGTAACATCTGCACATAGGTCTATTCTTTGTTGTTGAGTTAGTCTGGGACCATTGGACATGTATGATCTGTTTATAGGTGAAAGTGACCTTGCTGTTAATCCCATAAGAGACTTGTAGAAATCCAAAATCTCTTCTTTAATGCCTTCAGGATCAGTAACTCTATCTCCACCCCTTATTGTAATATCATTGATTTGTTTCCTATGTGATCTATCTTTCATAACAGCTGTGAAATATTTGGTATTATCATCTCCCAGTTGGATCCATTTAGCTCTTGCCTTCTGCTGCAGTATATTCTCCTCAATCATAGACCAGTTCTCTAGGTTAAGTAATGTCTCCTTCTCCCTTTTCAAAAGACTATCTGAACACTTACTTGCAAGTTGTTTTTGTATATCTTTTAGGTCCCTTCTAGCTGCTTCAATTCTCAGATTGATTCCTTTAAATTCCTTAGCATTCAAAGTTTTTAAGGGAGCTTTCAATGCCTTCAATTTATACCAAACAGATTTCATAGTACAAACAGAGTTCATAGTATTCCAACCTTCAGTCACTATTTGAGTAAAGTCCTGATGGTTAGTCCATGCATTGAAGAATCGAAATGGAACTTTCCTATTCCAAGATGAGTTTGTCAGAGTTAGTAGCATAGGGGCATGATCTGATATTTGAGGAAGATCATAGACTGTCTCCACATGATTCCAGTTCATCATCCATTCATAATTCCCAAGAACTCTATCAATTCTTCTGCTAACCTTATCTATTCCAGGTTGCCTGTTTGTCCAAGTATAATATTCACCTTGCCAAGGAAGTTCAGACAATGTTGTTTGTTGCAAACATGAGCTGAAATCCTGAGTTTCTGCAAAACTAACTAGATTACAAGACAATCGATCATTAGCATACAGCACATCATTAAAGTCACCTGCAACCAACCATGGGCCAATAACAATTGTAGCAATTTGTTGAAGATTCTACCACAGTTCCTTTCTTTGTTCTAACCCATTAAATCCATAAACAACAGTCAGATAACATTGGATGTCCCCCTTTCTACTTTGAACTAGTGAGTGAATCATTTGAGGATCATCTCTAATTTTAGTAACCATGAGAAGGTTAGAGTTCCATAGCATCCATACTCTACCATTCTTAGCTTCTCTGTAGTTAGTCAAAATATCCCAGCCAGGAGCAATATACTTCAACATTTTTTGAGCATTTTCTTCTTTAACTTTGGTTTCCACTAATCCTACTAAGTTTATTTTGTTACTTCTAATATGTTCCCTAACTTCCTTTTGCTTATACCTTTTATTTACACCCCTAATGTTCCAGAATAGCCACTTCATCATTAATAGCTTGTTCTACCTCTATCACTAGGTGGAATATTATACTTGCTATTAGACACAGGCTCAAATCTATTCTTGACAGGAATAGGCGATAATGGAGGAAAGTTAACAATGTTCAGCTCTGGACTTTGTATTGATTTCCCTCTATCTTCCTTCCCTATATTATCATAATCAGACATTGGTTGGCCTTCTCCTTAGTCCGCTGCAATTCAGCCATCCTGGGACCAGAATCTCCCCTCCCTGCAATGTTATGATCACCTGTTGGTTGAGCCTGCTCCTTAGGCTATTGAGTTTCAACTATCTTGATATTATTGCCTTGTTTGATCTCCTATTTTTCTTCAGTAGGAGCTGATATTTTAGTTCTCCACTCTTGGGTGATTCTACCCTTTTTAGGAGGTCCATGAACACCAGTCTTGATCTGAGCTTGGCATCTATGTCCCACTACTAGGCATTTCTCACAGTAAGCAGGTTTCCAGTCAAATGATACACTCTGTAGGAATTTTTTGCTATTGGGTTCCATCACCCACACTTCACTTGGCAGTTCCTTAGTAACATTAAACTCAATAAGCATCCTAGCATATGAAACTCTAGTCTGCTTTGTTGTGCATTCATCAGCAAAAATAGGTTTCCGAATCACACTTGCTACTCTGCTTAAAGATCTCATACCCCAACATGACATAGGAAGCTTAGGGAATTTTGCCCATAAAGGAATAGAAGTGGGAAATTCCTCTGTAAAGTGAAAATCTGGGGTCCATGGCTTTAGGATGATAGGTTAACTAGCTATGGAGTAAGGTCCTGCACATAGGATTTTACGAGCATCCTCCATATTTTTAAATCTAATTATATAGTAACCTTCCTCATGATAAAACAGGTCAGATTCAGGCACATGAGACCAATGAATAATAATATACCTTTTCATTGCATTATACCCTAGTCCATCACCTAAAATATAAACAATCAAAGCACATTTCCATTTAGCTTCTTCTTCTTCTTCTTCCTCTTCTTCTTCTTCTTCTTCTTCTTCTTCTTCTTCTTCTTCTTCTTCTTCTTCTTCTTCTTCTTCTTCTTCTTCTTCTTCTTCTTCTTCTTCTTCTTCTTCTTCTTCTTCTTCTTCTTCTTCTTCTTCTACCTCTGACTTATCTAATTGGGCCACAGGTTCACCATCTATTAATAATGGTGGTATGTATGAAAGTGACACACCATTAGACGCAAATCTATTCTTCTGGAAGAGTATTGTCCTTGGGGCCTTAGCTTCGTCTTTTTGGTCCTTCTTCACTACCGGAGGATCCTCTTTGTTAGTTAGGTCACTCTGTATCTCGATTGGATTCTTCATAATCACTGTTCCATTGGTTTGCTTCTCCGTCCCTTCCGATACTACTTCTATAAGAGAGTTACTTGTCAGATCAAGCTTCTTAGCTACACTTGATTGACTTGAACTTGCTCCAGTTGTACATGCAACTGCTCCTCTGCTGAGATCGGAACTTTAAGCTGAACTATGAGCTAGATTTTGGATTGAAGCTGGTGGAATTTTCTCCATTAATGGCTGTTTTGCAGTTAATAGTGCTTCTAGTGCTGCTAGTGGATGTTTCTGAGGTCTTTCCCTTCCTCTACCTCTTCCTCTCGCCATGGATACGAGTTCGGCGTATGTTTAACTAACGTGCACCGAGAGCATTTTGAGAAGAAGATGTGGAACTTCACCTCTCTTTATAGATTTCCTCTTTTGGTTGTGAATCCTAATTAGACATAAATCAAATAAACTAGTAAATACCAAATCATAGACAACTTATGAATACCTAATTAATCTTGGTTTAGTTTCCAATACTACGACTATTAATATGAGATGGACTGTATATAATGAAAAAAAAAAGGAAGAGAAAAACTAGATTTCACGTTATAAATGTCGTTGAATTAAGAAGGTACACAGAAATGAAAATCAGAGGCGGATCTAGGATTTGTTGAACATGGGTGCACTTATAAAAAAACTATCGAGTGGGAATTGATCCATGTTCCTCAAGGCAAATAACTCAGTATTCAACCAAGTGCACAATTCAATCTTTTTAGAGCATGGGTACCAAAAGATAATATATGACTAATTCTAAAAAATATATACATAAAATATATAGTTTGATAGTAAAACCATGGGTTCACGTGTCCCTTAATTGGGACAATAAATCCGCCCCTGATGAAAATATTAATTATAATGAAAAAAGAGAAAGGGAAAAATTGGATTTCACGTATTATATGTCATTGAATTAAGAAGGTACACAGAAATGAAAATATTAATTACAATTTGGTAATTCAGTGTTAAACTCGATTTTACCTACCATTTGATTCAAGATTCCCGCTGATTGCCCTTTGAAATTATTAGTTACACTTTGCATTTCCAAAAAGAAATTAATGATATTACTGATTTTTGTGGGTTTTTAGCTAAATCATGCACCTTTCATGGATCCTAAATTATTAACTATACCTATATATTGAGTATCAAATCCAAAATTGAGTGATACACAAACACAAGTAATAATTGAAGGATGTGCGTACTGTTACGCGACGTCTTCCTGAAGTTTTTTGGAAGGGTGACGTAAGGCTAAGCAACCGATGTTCATATAATTATTGTCACACTTCCTTTTTATTGTAAGATCGGAGGGGTTTCAACTAAAATGACATTATTTGAAATAAGATTATTTTATTTAATTTTTTAAAGAGTCGCCACTTGGAATTATTTAATTACAGTGTTCCGAGTCACCGGTTTATTTTAGAATCTGAAATCAAGGAAAATGACTCTGTTTAAAGTCTGCAAAATACAGCAGACATGGTAAGGAATTTTGTTAACCCGGGAGAAGGTATTAAGCATTCCCAGATTCTGCGATTTAAGCGCGGTCACTTTGCAATCTACACTCGGCTTATTAATTTGATTATTACGTATTTTTTAGAACATATGTGTATTTTACCCTTTACCGCTTTTAAATTACATTGATTATTATATTTATGGATTATCTTTTAAACGAATCATGTGTGTGCGAATCCATTTTGTTTGAATATCAAAATCACGTCACGCGGACGTGTACATAATTAATCACTTAATTATTTAAGATCGTTTGGCCGAAATAGAGCGAATGCGTGCCTTGATTTATTTTGGATCATAATTATATCACGCGAACATGTATATAATCACTATAATAAATTAAAGTCGTACCTAAAGCATTCTACGAATATTCATACTCCCTCCGCTCCAAAATAAGTAATTTTTCGGTTATTTTCACGCATATTCAGAAATTCGCCTTTTAACATTAATTAACAATGAAATTGATCATATTAACATTTACTATCTCTTCACATAAATACTCCTGACACATACTCTAACACTATTTATTCCAAAGGCAATATAGGGAAAAAAATAATTAATTTATTTTTAAAACTTGAAAAAATTATTTATTTTGGACCATAAAAAATAGGCCAAAAAATCACTTATTTTGGATCAAGGAGAATAAGTTAAATAAATTTCTAAGGTTTGGAATTTCGCGTGTGGGTGTTGACTAAGTTAGGCAGATTCTCCCATTTCATGGACTTATATAGCATCAAACACATTTATTAGCCCACATCTAAGGTCAGCATGAAGTCAATTGTTCTGAAAGTGTAAAAATTGCACGGGACGCCTTATTTCGTCGTCTCCATTTAATTTATATCTATTTTTTAAAAAATTTTAATTTGTACCCACTTTTTAAAAAAATTCAGCTCCCTTTCTCCTCCCCTTCTCCTCCTTCATTTTCTTTTTTCTTCTTCTACAATCTGATTCCATCGAATCCATACCTGTAACGGTTTTTACCTCTTAAACTCATCAAAGCGTCCGTTATTTTATGATCACTTGAATTTACGTGTTGTTTCAACTGCACATCTATTTAAATTATCAATGGATTAACTTAAGCACGGAAATATAGCACATTTTCATACATTAATATAAAGAGTACGTAGCTTATTTTTTCGAAATGTGAACTGGGGAGAAACTTTACAGTGTTTGCGTACTAGACTAGATATTGCAGGGCATACATAAAGGTGAGGGAAAAAGAAAAACCAAAAAAAGGAAGGCAAATCCCTATGTGCAAAAAACTTCAGCTCTAAAGCTGAAGTTTTTATTTTATAACTGACAAACTTCAGCTCTAGAGCTGAAGTTTTCCGGTTACTAAACAAAAACTTATAAAATAAAACTTCAGCTCTAAAGCTGAAGTTCGCGAGTTACAAAGCAAAAACTTCAGCTCTAGAGCTGAACTTCAGGCCCGGCTATTAAAATGCTGAAGTTTTGTGTGATTGTCTTTGCTACTTCAGTCCCGTGTGCTGAAGTTATGTGAAAAAAGCGGATACGCTTGTAATTATTTTTGCAAAGCGGGAACAGATTAAAATATAGCACAAAAAACGAGTATAGATGCAAATGCCCCATTAAACTGGACAAGTAGGCGAGGATGATTTTTTTGTTCCAATCCCATTTCTATCTTCTTAAATCGTTAATGACTAATTAACTAATGTGGATATCTATTATAAGGCAAGTAAGAAAGAGTTCATCATTTTACCTTCTTATACCATATATGAAACCTTATTACCCTCAATATTTAAGGTTTGTGTTAACTACATTTCAGTATACCAAATTATCATTTATATACCATAATTCAAATTAGGGATATAATTAAGGGTGCATTTATATTAGGCGCTATAATTAAGGGTGCAATTATTTTCTGACCCTTCAGCCGTAACTTAAAAAAGTTATGAATTTCTTTCTTTGCTTCTTCTTCCAATTTGTCGTGTCCGGCTAATGCAAATCACAGCAAATGAAACAAATTACCTAATTTTGCTTGCTTTCGCTGAGATTCAAATATTGATATTCGAAGTTTTTGTGTATTTTATTTTTTATAATGATGGTAAGTTACACCTTTGAATGAGAATGACTTCATCACAGGTCTGTTCATTCTATAGTTTTGTCTTCTACTTCCAAGAACTGCACTCAGATCTATAGTTAATTTTCATAAACAAAACATACCTTCTTTTGTAGATAAATTATAGAGAAATTGTAGATAAATTGTAGACTGTCTTTTTTAGAAGCTTTAGTTGTTTTGGATTTGTGAAAACAGAAAATAATGCATCTACAATCAGAATACAAATAATCTACAATTTATCTACAAGATATCTACAAACTGGATACATTGAATTTTAATATCTCAATTCTCATTTCAATTGTAGCATTATTGGCATTTTCGATATAATTGTAGAAGATTTGAAGAAGTTTTAGTCTTCCCAATCTACAATTTATCTGTCACGACCCAAAATCCACTAAGGGTCGTGGTGGCGTCGGACACCTCTGTCAGGCAAGCCAACTAGAATACTTAATCAAATCCTCGTTATAACAATTTTGAAAAATATTTGTTTTATACAATTTAAACAAGACTCAGTATATTCCTCCAAATAAATAATTAAATATTTAAACAACTTATAAGATTTCCAAATAATCCAAATACATCCCCAGAATCAGGTGTCACAAGTGCACGAGCAACTATCGATAAAGGAAATAAAATACAACCTCTGTCCGAAGTACAGTGGACAGGGAATAAATAATAAAAATGTTGAAGGGAACTATACTAGCTGCGGGTCGTCTCGAACAATACAGCTCACCTAGTCCCAGAGTCATCCATGCTGCTACGCCCAGTAGGCTGCTAGAGGTATATATACATGTGCAACAAAAATGTACAGAAGTGTAGTATGAGTACGTAATCAACGTGTACTAAGTGATTATCCCGCCTAATCTCGAAGGAGTAGAGATGAGACGGCCAACTCCGACTCTCACTAGAGGTCAATTAACAATATTCTAGAAATACGAGGAAAATTATGGATTTATAAAGTAGTTCAAGTTCGCGAAGCAAGAAAATAGGTAAACACCTTCAACAATTAAGAAAGGGCTTCCAAGGTTTATTCTTTATTATCTTATCAATTTATATCAAGCCACGAAGGGCCAAATCCACATTTACAATTCTCAAGCGACAAATAACCGCGCAAATCACACCGAGGCGACGGCCCGATCCAACAGGAATGTAAAATGTGCACTGCCGAGGGTCGAGCGGCCCGAACCAATAGATGCATCTATTTAAATCTGCCGAGGCGTTCGGCCCGTTCCATAAATAAACACATACCCTGCTCGTGAATCACGCATGCGACGCAGGTACACATAAAATACATGCTCAAATAGTCAATTAAGAATTTATCGGGTATATTTATCCAATTAAGGCAATTTCTCTGTTTAACAATTCAGGAAATGATGTTTAATCTCTTTTTAAATTCATTTACTAATCAAAGGTGATTTAAACAATTCAAGTTATCAATAGGTTCATAATTAATCCAAGTACAACATGCTGATGGGTCCTAATTACCCGGACAATAGCATAATAGTAGCTACGCACGGATTCTCGTCACCTCGTGCGTACGTAGCTCCCCCATATAGGAGCACATAATCAATTATTTCACCTATGGGGTAAATTCCCCCTCACAAGATTAGAAAGAAGACTCACCTCGCTCCGAAGACTCATAACCGGTACTCTACATTCTTCCGAAGGCTTGAACCGACGCACAATGCACCAAAACTAGCCAATTAATGACAACTAATGAGAACATGCTCAAATACTTGTTTACAATTAAAATTATGCAAATTCCCAACTCCGCTTAGTGAAATGACCAAAATGCCCTCGGGTCCACGTGCCCGGATTCCGAAATTTCTCGAAGATAACGGTTACCCATGACCTTAGAACTCAAATATATAATTTTCTCTAAATTCCATACCCAAAATCGTGGCTAAATTCCAAGAATATAATTTTCTAGGTTTTCCTCCAAAACCTCAATTTTACACTAATGTTCATGCTTAAATCCATACATAATTGATGTATTTAACTCAAAAGTGATGGGGATAACTTACCTTAACATTGACGACAAAAATCCCCTCTTGAAGCTCCCCAAAAATCGCCCAAGCCATGAAGAAATGGGAGAAATGAACTCAATCCCACGATTTAAATCAACCTCACTGCTCCAGGTACTTCCGCTTCTGCGGAAAAATACCGCATCAGCGGTTCCGCTTTTGCGGACAATCCGCCGCTTCTGCGGCTTCCCCTGGCCTAGCCCATTTCCACTTAACTCACTTCAGGGGAATTATAGCAACACACAGGTGAATTCCTATAACTGTAGAATATGTAAATCTGCAGGTAATGGTCCAAGCCACCATAGCCCCTCCGGAATCCGCTTCCACTTAACAAGCCATAACAGAAAAATGTTTCTGAACAACATCAATTACGGCGGCCGACAAGCCTCACACGTACCGCCACAAACCACACACATAACCTGATTACGCAGAATGAACTGATCGCTGGCCCCAATATACCATTTCAACTACAGCTAACAAATCTATCTTCTTCCAATTTATCCTTGATTGCCTTAGAAATAATAACAACTCCATCCGCGCTTATCCCAAGTGACATTGGACCATGAGACCTTGCTACCTCAAATCCCACGAACCATTTCGTACATCCTCATTGCTACATCGCAAGACAACATCATAGAACATTCTGCGCCTCTTCTCATAGGCCACTACCAAGCTTGGTTCTTGACCGTACCTATAGGCTCGAAACCATTAGGCACCACACTTTACCTCTTTGAATCCGCTAGGACCATTGCTGAGAGCCGCCTGCTTTGACTTGTCCCGAATATAATCAACTCCATGATTCTCAATGGTGGACCCGACAAAATCACTCCCCAAGTCTGAACATGGGCCAATAAGGCCAACGATAGCACACCTTTAATAGTTCATTTGCTCAAATGCCCACTTATTTTCCTTTCCCATAGCTGAAATAACCCATCCATATGATAATCACCAGAAACTTCGCAAGTAGTTAACCATACAACCCAATCATAGGCGGTGGGACTCTCCCACTTTGCTCGAAACCACTATTACAAAACTCTGGAGTTCACCAGGATTCTTAATCTCTTATTGACATAACCTTGCGCAATCAATTGCCAGCATTCTCGATATCTTACCGTAGAAACCCAATTTGATACTCTAAATCATTAACAACATTCAAACAACAATCCCCTTTGCTGCATAACCAGTAGAACTCTTCGCAGAAGCCTCGCCAACCACGCGACTGCTAACCTGCTCACAGTAATACCCCACCTGTAGAAATCACTCCCCGACATCTCCCACTACTGCATGGGGTACAATCAATATGACATCAACATCCCATCCTGAGTATGAGCTCACTCTCCTACTGCACAAGTCCATTCACCCCTCGCGGACATCCATTAAATGGGCGACAACATCCTTCCACTTCAAAGTCGTGCTATATTTTTCTTCATTTAAGCGGCTCCTTTCCGTTATATTAGATCTCCGGCCGCACAAGAATCCCTACTTCAAATTAGATCTGTAGACGCCAATAACCAAGCACCAATATTCTCAAGTCGTTCCAGACTCCCTTAAGAAGCATAGTTTTCCCCTTACCAAGCCCCTACGCAGCCCCGCTGCTCTCCCACTTTGGGCAATCTCACTTCTTTAATCCACTCCTCGGCCTACGCTCCATAAGTCTAGCCGTTTAGAAGTTTAAAATTTTGCCTGACACTTCCCATATGTCCTTCTCACCTTTTGTTGCTCAGTCGTTGTCTTAATAAAATTTATCTTCATAGCGCTTGAATTCCACAATTTGCTACTAACTCCAAACTTTTCTGAAGGTTATCTCTCTCGAACCGCTATATTGAAATACTGATTCAATCCAGAACCACCGAACCCTGCGATATCTGATAGTTGTGTCTCCAATAATATTTCACAATATCTTGCCCCAAGGCGAATTGTAGCAGATTATAACATCGGCAAACTTAGTACGTCCAATTAGGACAACAACACCCCAATGTAGAGGAGAACTACACCACGCTTGAAATTACCACGTTTCATTACTTCCACCAATCCACTTCTGACCATCCTCAGTTCGTTTGACTTTCCCATGCCAGGAATAAAATACTGAATCCCTTGATTACACACTGAGTAAACCTCCCTTCAATTCATTCACTGCCCCGACACGTAGGCAAACACCCTACCATCACAACAACACTGCGGAATAATCGCTCATAAGGATTATGGCAACCTGTGCCTAGCCTCAAGGCTCTTAGAAGTTCTATTACTGAGCTGAAACCATATAATATCCCTCCGTAATGCGACTATAATAGTCCAATCAACTATACAGGGAAAATCATCCCGCACCACATTTTTAGTGCCATTACAATCCTTCAATTTTTGATTTATAACGAGCACTCACGTCGGGTAAGATTGAGTGGGAAGGAATCAAACGCATAAGCCTCAAAGGAATCGAACCGCGCGATAAGGAAACAAAGAAGGGAAGTACTCTTAATAGTCCTGTAGCCTCCCGAGGATAAGTACAGACATCTTCGTAACAATTTGCGAGACTCTACTAGATTTGCTCATGACTCGTGAGACTGACGGGAATCTAGTGCTCTGATAACATGTCGTCACGACCCAAAATCCACTAAGGGTCGTGGTGGCTCTGCACACCTCTGTCACGCAAGCCACCTAGAATACTTAATCAAATCCTCGTTATAACAATTTTGAAAAATATTTCTTTTATACAATTTAAACAAGACTCAGTATACTCCTCCAAATAAATAATGAAATATTTAAACAACTTTTAAGATTTCCGAATAATCCAAATACATCCCCAGAACCCGGTGTCACAAATGCACGAACAACTATCGATAAGGGAAATAAAATATAACCTCTGTTCGAAATACAGTGGAAAGGGAATAAATAATAAAAATACTAAAGGGAACTATATTAGCTGCGGGTCGTGTCGAACAATACAGCTCACCTAGTTCCAGAATCATCCATGCTGCTACGCCCAGTAGGCTGTTAGAGGTATATATACCTGTGCAACAAAAATGCACAGAAGTGTAGTATGAGTACGTAATCAATGTGTACGCAGTGAGTATACCGCCTAATCTCGAAGGAGTAGAGACGATATGGCCAACTCCGACACTCACTAGAGGTCAATTAACAATATTCTAGAAGTAAGAGGAAAATTATGGATTTATAAAGTAGTTCAAGTTCGCGAAGCCAGAAAACACGTAATCACCTTCAACAATTAAGAAAGGGCTTCCAAGGTTTATTCTTTATTATCTTATCAATTTATATCAAGCCACAAAGGGCCAAATCCACATTTACAATTCTCAAGCGACAAATAACATGCGCAAATCACACCGAAGCAACGGCCCGATCCAATAGGAATGTAAATTGTGCACTGCCGAGGGTCGAGCGGCCCGAACCAATAAATGCATCTATTTAAATCTGCCGAGGCGTTCGCCTATTCCATAAATAAACACACACCCTGCTCGCGAATCACGCATGCGACACAGGTACACATAAAATACATGCTTAAATAGCCAATTAAGAATTTATCGGGTATATTTATCCAATTAAGGCAATTTCTGTATTTAACAATTCAGGAAATGATGTTTAATCTCTTTTTAAATTCATTTACTAATCAAAGGTGATTTAAACAATTCAAGTTATCAATGGGTTCATAATTAATCCAAGTATAACATGTTGATGGGTCCTAACTACCCCGGACAATAACATAATAGTAGCTACGCACGGACTCTCGTCACCTCGTGTGTACGTTCCCCCCACATATAGGAGCACATAATCAATTATATCACCTATGGGGTAAATTCCCCCTCACAAGATTAGAAAGGAGACTCACCTTGCTCCGAAGACCCATAACCGGCACTCTACATTCTTCCGAAGGCTTGAACCAACGCACAATGCACCAAAACTAGCCAATTAACGACAAATAATGAGAGCATGCTCAAATACTTGTTAACAATTCGAAATATGCAAATTCCCAACTCCGCTTAGTGAAATGACCAAAATACCCTCGGGCCCACGTGCCCGTATTCCAAAATTTCTCGAAGATAACGGTTACCCATGACCTTAGGAACTCAAATATATAATTCTCTCTAAATTCCATACCCAAAATCGTGGCTAAATTCCAAGAATATAATTTTCTAGGTTTTCCTCCAAAACCTCAATTTTACACTAATTTTCATGCTTAAATCCATACATAATTGATGTATTTAACTCAAAAGTGATGGGGATAACTTACCTTAACATTGACGACAAAAATCCCCTCTTGAAGCTCCCCAAAAATCGCCCAAGCCATGAAGAAATGGGAGAAATGAACTCAATCCCACGATTTAAATCAACCTCACTGCTCCAGGTACTTCCGCTTCTGCGGAAAAATACCGCATCAGCGGTTCCGCTTTTGCGGATAATCCGCCGCTTCTACGGCTTCCCCTGGCCTAGCTCTTTTCCACTTCTGCAACTTGCCAACCGCAAATGCGGTCCTACTTCTATGGACCTTTGACCGCATCAGCGGTCCGCCCCAATATACTCCCAATCGCTTCTGCGATCATTTCTCAGCAGATGTGGTCCCGCTTCTGCGGAACCTTGACCGCATCTACGGTTCTCAAGCCTTGGACCAAAAATTGCTTCTGCGGCTCCCCGTCCGCTTCTGCGGTCAACCAACTATAGAAGCAAAAATACCAGCAACCACATGCCTTCAGCTCTCTTCCAAATTCCAATTTCGATCCGTTAACCACCCGGAATCCACCCAAGGCCCCCGGGATCCCAACCAATCATACCAACCAGTCCCAAAAAATATTGCGAACTTGCTCGAGGCCTCAAATCACATCAAACAACGCTAAAATCATCAATCGACCTCCAATCCAAGCTTTATGAACTTTGAACTTTCCAACTTCTATTTCCGATGTTTAAACCTATCAAATCATGTCCGATTGACCTCAAATTTTGCACATAAGTCATTTTTGACATTACGAACATACTCCAACTTCCGGAATCGGATTCCGACCCCGATATCAAAAAGTCCACTTCCGGTCAAACTTCTCAAAAACCTTCAAATTTCTGTCTTTAGCCAAATGGCTTCAAAATGACCTACAGACCTCTGAATTCACTTCCGATCGAGCTCCCAACTCCAGAATCACCATACGGAGCTATTCCTAGTCTCGGAATCCCAAACGGACATCGATAACGCTGAAATGCACTTCAAGCCAAACTTAAGAAATTTCTTCCAAAATGCTAACTTCCACAATAGACGCCAAAATGCTCCCGGGTTATCCAAAACCCAATCGGGGAATACGCCCAAGTCCGAAATCATCATACGAACCTGTTGGAACCTTCAGATCTTGATTATGAGGTCATTTACTCAAAATTCCAATCTTAGTTATTTTCCCCAACTTAAGGCTTCTGCAATGAGAATTTTCATTTAAATTTAACTCTGAACTTCCTGAATTTCAATTCCGACCATACACACAAGTCATAATACCTGAAATGAAGCTGTTCACGGCCTCCAACTACTGAACGGAGCACTAGACTAAAAACGACCGGTCGGGTCGTTACATTCTCTCCCACTTAAACATACGTTCGTCCTCGAACGTGCTGAGAACTATATGGAAGTATTCTGAAATCACTGTTTAGCACCTCATGCACCTTCCCGTGCTACCACAACTTAGCTGAGTACATTAGCTCGATAAATTCTGAAGATATCCCCTTTTTATTCAAGCAAATAAGCCTTAGAGCCTGATTCCAACATCCGAAATCCTATGCCAGGCCTGGTTTCCAACATACGACCACCATATCAACCACCACACACTGTACTAAAACATGACTGCCTAACTTTGCTGGATTTTTACCTTGCAACACTTAGTCCACAAGATCACCATAATATTCTCTGATCAACTTAGCCAAAAATTCAACGAATCAGATGCTCCCAATGCACCTCATGATATGTAAGTCTTACTCTAGCTCTTACAATACCGCCACGACGGATGAGATGTGCCAAAATTCATAGTCAACTGCCAAATCAACCAATCATTGAGTCTATACTTCCGACAAGAAACATTACCACATTCTGAACCAAATAATGATCTTTGCTCCTTAATATAATTCATATAATCAGATTTCACTAATCTTAAGTCCGAAAATCTCGTCTCACCCAGAAATTGTTAAAATCTCATATGATGCTACCATGCGTCAATAGGCCACCAATTCGAACGCAATGCCAAAGGAAAACGAACTCTGGAAGGAAGTATCTAACTCCCGCACTACTACGCACTTTCCTTAGAAAATAGGAAGCAGGAGATATAAAATTAGCACATAGAAAACTACACTCAACATCACACTATTGCGGCGTGCAACCCGATCCATACAGCATAACCATGGCGGCTTGCCACCCGATCCTCACAATATAACCATGGCGGCGTGCCACCCGTTCCAAGTAACATACCCATGGCGGCGTGCCACCTGATCCACACATAGAACTTACATACAGAGATACATCGGGCCAAGCTGCCCATTACAACAAGATATCAAATTTGGTCACAAGCACGCTAAGTCCATAATACCATCCCTGAGGGACATATAGCAGCATAAGCTACAGAACTCAAGCACAACTAAGGTGCGACATACAAATCTGAATCCCAAGAGCCATCTTTCTCACAGTACATCATTTCCACAATGATCCTCAACACATACACAATTTTTCAGGCCGTCTCACAACTTGCACTGCGCAATGCATCACTACATGAAATATCTGACAACGAGATAACACCCTGACTACTCCATAAGGAGCGCGTTACTGAAATGAACACAACTGTCCTGATATAAAGCCTTGTTCACATGTAAATCAATCCACTGATCTCAAGCTGACTTCTGATTGCACCAACTTGGCTAATGACCTTTCAAAGGTCCATAGTAACTCACTTTTCCTCATAACACATAAGAACAACCATCATAACCGGAGCAACCTCTTCAGTTCAAAAACCAATAAACAAAGTGCCATCCAGGCCTAAATTCTCAAATTAATGATATTACCACAATCCTCATACTTGGTTTAAATATTTAGTCAACCAAGTGACTACATGTCATACTTATACAATCTTCCCGTTGGACACGCTCCCAATACCTTCTAAAATAAATAACGGGTTCGCTCATCCAAACCATAGGCCGCACTAACGCTGAAAAACGATCAAGAATCCTTAACCAGGATGCAAGGCCTTTTTCACAAACGTCAATCTCAGGTGACGCTGAAGACAATACCAATTTGCTTTAATAATTCAAACATTTCCTTGCTCATCCGAGTCCGTGACATCCTTACCAGCACCAAACTGCAACCTTGATCCTTACTTAAAATTTCCATGCTACTCACTGCACCCAATGTGCCAACATACGATAGAAAATGATTTTCATCATAACTCCGAATCCATTATTATTTCAACACTTCATCATATAAGAACCTTGCACTTAACTCACTTCAGGGGAATTATAGAAACACACAGGTGAATTCCCATAACCGTAGAATATGCAAATTTGCGGGTAGTGGTCCAAGCCACCATAGCTCCTCCGGAACTCGCTTCCACTTAACAAGCCATAACAGAAGAATGCTTCTGAACAACATCAATTACGGCGGCTGACAAGCCTCACACATACCGCCACAAACCACACACATAACCTGATCACGCGTAATGAACTGATCGCTGGCCCCAATATGCCATTTCAACTACGGCTAACAAATCTATCTTCTTCCAATTTATCATTGATTGCCTTAGAAATAATACCAACTCCATTTAATGCATAACATACTCCATCCGCGCTTATCCCAAGTGACATTGAACCACGAGACCCTGCTGCCTCAAATCCCACGAACCATTTCGTACCTCCTCATTGCTACATCGCAAGACAACATCATAGAACATTATGCGCCTCTTCTCATAGGCCACTACCAAGCTTGGTTCTTGACCGTACCTGTAGTCTCGAAACCATTAGGCACCACACTTTACCTCTTTGAATCCGCTAAGACCATTATTGAGAGTCGCCTGCTCTGACTTGGCCCGAATATAATCAACTCCGTGATTCTCAATGGAGGACCCGACAAAATCACTCCCCAAGTCTGAACATGGGCCACTAAGGCCAACGATAGCAAACCTTTAATAATTCATTTGCTCAAATTACCACTTATGTTCCTTTCCCGTAGTTGAAATAACTCATCCATATGATAATCACCAGAAACTTCACAGGTAGTTAACCATACAACCCAATCATAGATGGTGGGACTCTCCCACTTAGCTCGAAACCACTATTACAAAACTCTGCAGTTCACCAGGATCCTTAATCTATTATTGACATAACCATGCGCAATCAATTGCCAACATTCTCGATATCTTACCGTAGAAACCTAATTTGATACTCTAAATCATTAACAACATTCACACAACAATCCCCTTTGCTGCATAACCAGTAGAACTCTTCGCAGAAGCCTCGCCAACCACGCGACTGCTAACCTGCTCACAGGAATACCCCACCTGTAGAAATCACTCCACGGCATCTCCCAACGCTGCTGCATGGGGTACAATCAATACGAAATCAACATCCCATCCTCAGTACGAGCTCACTCTCCAGCTGCACAAGTCCATTCACCCTTCGCAGACATCCATTAAATGGGCGACAACATCCTTTCACTTCAAAGTCATGCTACATCTTTCTTAATTTAAGCGGCTCCTTTCCGTTATATTAGATCTCCAGACCCACAAGAATCCCTACTTCAAATTAGATCCGTAGACGCCAATAACTAAGCACCAATATTCTCAAGTCATTCCAGACTCCCTTAAGGTGCATAGTTTTCCCCTTACCAAGCCCTTACGCAGCTTCGCTGCTCTCCCACTTTGGGCATTCTCACTTCTTTAATCCACTGCTCGGCCTCCGCTCCCTAAGTCTAGCCCTTTAGAAGTTTAAAATTTTGCCTGACACTTCCCATATGTCCTTCTCACCTTTTGTTGCTCAGTTGTTGTCTTAATAAAATTTATCTTCATAGCACTTGAATTCCACAATTTGCTACTAACTCCAAACTTTTCTGAAGGTCATCTTTCTCGAACTGCTATATTGAAATAGTGATTCAATCCAGAACCACCGCACCCTGCGATATCTGATAGCTGTGTCTCCAATACTATTTTACAATATCTTACCCCAATGCAAATTGTAGCAGATTATAACATCGACAAACTTAGTACGTCCAATTAGGACAACAACACCCCAATGTAGAAGAGAACTCCACCACGCTTGCAACTACCACATTTCATTAGTTCCACCAGTCCACTTCTGACCATCCTCAGTTTGTTTGACTTTCCCCTGCTGGAAATAAAATAATGAATCCCTTGATTACACACTGAGTAAACTTCCCTTAATATTCACTGCCCCGACACGTGGGAAAACACCCTACCATCACAACAACACTGCGGAATAATCGCTCATAAGCATTATGGCAACCTGTGCCAAGCCTCAAGGCTCTTAGAAATTCTATTACTAAGCTGAAACCATATAATATCCCTCCGTAATGCGACTATAATAGTCCAATCAACTATACCGGAAAAATCATCCCGCACCACATTTGTAGTGCCATTACAATCCTTCAATTTTCGATTTATAACGAGCGCTCGCGTCGGGTAAAATTGAGTGGGAAGGAATCAAAGGCATAAGGCTCAAAGGAATCGAACTGCACGATAAGGAAACAAAGAAGGGAAGTACTCCTAATAGTCATGTAGCCTCCCAAGGATAAGTACAGACGTCTCCGTACCGATCCGCGAGATTCTACTAGACTTGCTCATGACTCGTGAGACTGACGGGAACCTAGTGCTCTATTACCATATTGTCACAACCCAAAATCCACTAAGGGTCGTGGTGGTGCCGGACACCCCTGTCAGGCAAGCCAACTAGAATACTTAATCAAATCCTCGTTATAACAATTTTGAAAAACATTTATTTAATACAATTTAAACAAGACTCAGTATATTCCTCCGAATAAATAATAAAATATTTAAACAACTTTTAAGATTTCCAAATAATCCAAATACATCCCCAGAACCCGGTGTCACAAGTGCACGAGCAACTATCGATAAGGGAAATAAAATACAACCTATGTCCGAAGTACAATGGACAGGGAATAAATAATAAAAATGCTGAAAGGAACTATACTAGCTGCGGGTCGTCTCGAACAATACAGCTCACCTAGTCTCAGAGTCATTCATGCTGCTACGCCCAGTAGGCTGCTAGAGGTATATATACATGTGCAACAAAAATGCACAGAAGTGTAATATGAGTACGTAATCAACGTGTACTAAGTGAGTATCCCGCCTAATATCGAAGTAGTAGAGATGTGAAGGCCAACTCCGACACTCACTAGAGGTCAATTAACAATATTCTAGAAATACGAGGAAAATTATGGATTTATAAAGTAGTTCAAGTTCGCGAAGCCAGAAAACAGGTAAACACCTTCAACAATTAAGCAAGGGCTTCCAAGCTTTATTCTTTATTATCTTATCAATTTATATCAAGCCAGGAAGGGCCAAATCCACATTTACAATTCTCAAGTGACAAATAACATGTGCAAATCACACCGAGGGGACGACCCGATCCAAAAGGAATGTAAACTGTGCACTGTCGAGGGTCGAGCAGCCCGAACTAATAGATGCATCTATTTAAATTTGCCGGGGCGTTCGTCTCATTCCATAAATAAACACATACCCTGCTCGCGAATCATGCATACGATGCATGTACATGTGAGCACGTAATTTTTACCCTATACAAATTATTCCAAAAATGTCAAATAAAATGATTTTTACAATTTTAAGAATTGTGTTGCATCCTTTTATTAATTGG
>MU723405.1:483-10615 GCA_026770625.1 Nicotiana glauca
TAGGCATATCCAAAATCACCTAACGGAGATAATGCAACTTTTGGAATTCCATTCCGACCCTCGGATCAAATTCTCACCTATCGACCGGATGCTTCCAAAATTCCAGCTTCACCAAACCTAGCTAACTTTCCCTCCGGACCTCCGAATTCACTTCCGTTTTCACTCCTAAGTCACAAATCATCCCCCGAAACTAGTCAAGCGATCGGAAATCCGTTCCGAGCCCTTTAAATCATAAGTCAACGTCGGGTTGACTTTTTCAACTTAAGCTTTTCATAAAGAGACTATTTGTCTCATTTCTATCCAATTTCCACCCAAACCACTTCAAACTCACCAAACACGCATATTAACATACGGGGAAACATATAACGGGGATAACGGGGCTGAAATACAATAAATGACGGGTCGGGTCATTACAACCCAAGCCCGCGGCAAGGCCGAAGATGCCTCGCGGGCACCACAATTTGAAGCTTTAATGTACTCATAGCTCGAGTCTATATTTTCTTTTTATAGGAGTATGTTGCCTATTAAAATCCATTTTTTTCTTTTCCGTACCAGAGTCTGTTAATAGGGTGTTTTGTTTCAAGTCTATTGTTTCCCTTTGAAATTTCTAGTTGGTAATAAAATGTTTTATTAATAAAATCAAAATTCCGAAAAAAAAATGATATTTCTTCACTTTTGCATTCGTTTTTCACCGGAACTACGCCCGGTCTGATTCATGCGGGGACATGATACGTAGACAATCCATAAGATTCGACCACTTTAAAAAGAAGAATAAAAGAGAAGCATAACTGATAAAAGTCGGGATGACGCATTTGGTAATAAGCAAAAACATGATAGGAATGGTTAAGTTGCCTAGGTGCATTTGCATCCCAACGTGCAATAACATATCTATTAAAATCTGAAAACTAACAAGTTTGTTGTTTTTTCAATTTTTCAAACAGTTAGTTAAGGCGTTCTGGCAGATTATCGATATCACACCAGATCGAAAGGGCTTGTTCCAAAAAGCATGTCTAGTTCCAAAAAAAGTATTGAAGAAGAGAAAACGGAAATGCATGCAATAAAAGAAGAAGTGGACATGTTAAGGAGACATATAGCAGAGATGCATCTGGCCTGGGCTAAAGGACAGCCATTACCAATGCTTCCCAATGCTCCTCCTCTCCCATTAGCTCAGACTCCGAAACATCCTCCCCTTGATTCATCAACAAGTTACCCAATGCACCAGTACCATCAAGGGGAAACTGTTTACAATCCCCAAACTCCACCACCAAAGCAAATCCCACCACCACCACCACCAGTTACTCCTGTATACGTGGCTCCTCCACCCACCATGTTACACAAATCTACGAGTGAACCGTTGTTTCACACCCCAGAAAACCACTACTATCCCCCTTAGCCCACTTTCAAACCCCATGAGCCATAGCATTATACCCCTCTTATGGATATATCTGGAGAAGAAAAACCTCTTAAGAATCCCGAACAAGAGGAAATGATAAGCAAAGTGAAAAGCCTGGAACAGTCGTTCCGAAACATGCAAGGTCTTGGAGGACAAGTGAGTATTGCTTACAAAGACCTATGTTTGTTTCCAGAATTCCAATTGTCGGTGGGTTTCAAATTACCGAAGTTTGATCTTTACGATGGTCATGGTGACCTCGTTGCCCATTTGAGGGGGTTTTGTAGCAAGATTAGGGGTTCCGGTGGGAAAGACGAACTGCTAATGGCATACTTCAGCCAGAGTCTCAGTGGGTCAGCCTTGGAGTGGTATACTAGGCAGGACCACACCAGTTGGTAGACCTGGGACGACTTAGCCCAGGCCTTTGCAAATCACTTTCAGTACAATTTGGAGATTGTGCCCGACCGACTCTCCTTGACAAAGATTGAAAAGAAGTCTGGGGAGAGCTTTAGGGAATATGGATTCAGATGGAGAGAGTAGGCCGCAAAGGTCGATCCACCTATGAAAGAGGGTGAAATGGTGGATTGATTTTTGCAAGATTTAGAGCCCACTTATTACGGCCATTTGGTGTCAGCCGTTGGCAAAACATTCAATGAAGTTGTCAAGATGGGGAGCATGGTAGAAGAAGGGTTGAAGACCAATAAGATCATGAGTTATTCCGCGATAAAGGCAACTACCCAAGCCATTCAGAGCGGCACGGGAGCCGCGCTTGGGAAGAAAAGAAGAGAAGAAGTCGCGGCAGTTGAAGCCAGCAATTGGTCCAGGTAAAGAGGTCATTCCCCTACCCACCAATCCAGACCCTATCACCCAAATTACCCACACACTCCAAATTACTCTCCACATCCATACTACCCGCCACAAGAACCACAGTTCTTTGTTCATCAATCCCAAACATATAGCCAGCCTCCAGCTCGACCACAATGGCGAGCGCCAGCTCCATAAAACATATACCCACCACCACAAAATGCATATCCACCGCCGAGGGCTTACAGGACCCATCAGGGCCAGGTTTTCGGGGAAATCAGGCGTTCAGAAGCAAAAGGGTGCAGAGACCAAGAACATTCACTGAGCTAGGGGAAACTTATACTATTTTGTTTCACAAATTAAAGCAGTTAGGTTTATTGAGACCTGTTGAACCCAGAGTGCCAAATCCTCATTCCAAAAACGTAGATCACTCAGTAAAATGTGAGTACTATTCAGGGGCTCCCGGGCATGATACGGAGAGGTGTTGGAGATTGAAACATGTCGTGCAAGATCTTATTGACACCATTAAGATTGAGGTTCAAACACCGGAGGTACCCAATATCAACCAGAATCTTCTGCCGACTCACCATGAGGCCCTTATGATTGAGTTGATACACAAAGAAGGGAAACTAAAGAAACCGTCACAGACCGTAATGATGATTCGGTCCAGTGAATCCATTTCAAAAGAGAGGGTAACCAGTGGGAAGACAATGGTCCAAGTCAAGACAGGTGTGTTAGTCGAGAAGGAAGCATCGAGCAGTAGTGCAGTGAAACCAGAATCAGAGAAAGTGATAATAACAGGGGTTGCAAGCAAACCTGTTCTGGTTGTGAAAGGGGCTCGCATAGAGCCTGTCATCATAAAGAAGGTAACTCAATTACCATTGATCAATACCAGAGCTATCCCTTGGATTTTTGAACAAGTGGTGGTATCGTATAAAGGAAAGGAGGTCAGAGAAGAAGTGTGTGAAACCCAAGGACTGACTCGTTCGGGAAGGTGTTTTGTTCCCACAGAGTTAAGAAAAGCCAATCCAGCAGCAGCAAAGAAACCTGTAACTACAGAAGAAGCAGAGGAGTTCCTAAAGCAAATGAAGATGCAGGACTATTCCATAGTAGAGCAGTTAAGGAAAACGCCGGCCCAAATATCATTGTTGCCATTGTTAATCCACTCAGATGAACATCGCCAAACATTGATGAAGATATTAAATGAGGCTCATGTCCCTGACAAGATCACTGTGAATTATCTTGAGAAGATTGCAAACAAGATTTTTTAAGTTAACAGGGTAACATTCTCGGATGACGAATTGTCGGTAGAAGGAACAGAACATAACAGAGCCTTGTACCTTACTGTGAAATGTGAAGATTCGGTAGTGACCCGTGTGCTGATTGATAATGGATCGAGTTCCAACATATGCCCTTTGTCTACTTTGGAAAAGCTCAATATTGATAATTAAAGAATCCACAAGAAGAGCATTTGTGTGCGTGGATTCGATGGGGGTGGGAAGAATACTGTTGGAGACATTGTGCTAGAACTTACCATTGGGCCGGTAGAGTTCACGATGTAATTCCAAGTATTGGATGTTACTGTATCCTATAATCTTTTGCTGGGCCGACCATGGATCCATACTGCGAAGGTCGTGTCGTCTTCACTTTATCAGATGATAAAATTAGAATGGGACCATCAAGAAATTGTGGTCCATGGTGAAGATAATGCTTGCAATATTGTCACTCCCTTTGAAGAGGTTGAAGACGATAAGGGCCCATGGGTATACCAAGTGGTAGATACAGTGTCAGCCGCTAAGGTTCCGGAGGGTGAGCATGTTCCTGTGCCAAAGGTAGCAACCGCGTCTGTCATGGTGACCACAGAAATGTTGAGAAATGGATTTCTACCTGGAAAGGGATTGGGTGCTTCACTTCAGGGCATCATACATCCAGTGTCTCTCCCTGGTAATCTTGATACTTTCGGGATAGGCTTCAAACCCACTGTGGCTGACATAAGGAGAGCCAGAAAGATGAAAAAGAAAGTCTGGGTTCTTCCCAAGCCAATCCCGCATCTCTCCAGATCATTTGTCAAAGCAAATAACAAAAGTTGTCGGCTCCAATTATTCCCGGACCATTGATTGGGTCGAATGGAGATCTGGATCAAGGTTTTGAAAGGTTGTTTGCCGAAGTCAATGTGATAGAAGCTGGGGAAGGTTCCAGTGGGGCAGATGTGCAGTTTGTGGGGCCTAGGGTCAATGTCAACAATTGGACAGCTACTCTTCTTCCTACTCGGAGGGGATCTTAGTAGTAGGCTTTGGATTTTTTTTCTTTGTTTTCTGGATTATCCCAGAGTTGTAATCCAATTCCTGTTTTACTTTGCTTTAATAAAAGTGTGAAACTCTATTATCCAGTATTTTTATAAAGAGTGAAAGTTTCTTTTTTTATATTTTGTTTTAATTTTGTTTTCTTCTTTTTCTTTCTGAACAGTTCTCTATTTACTGGTTCTAATGACATGGCATGCACAACGGATCTTTAACCTAGTCTAAAAGATCAATCTGATTCCGAATTAATTATGCAAGAAATCGATTATAATGATGAATCGAAATACGATGAAAATGAGGCCTTTGAAGAGAAAAGTAAAGAATTAAGCTAACCCAAGCCCAATTTGAACGACACTGAAGCCGTCAATTTGGGGGATGCTGACAATGTTAGAGAAACTAAGATAAGTATCCACATAGAATCCAATATAAGGGATGAGCTAATTAAAACACTCATAGAATTCAAAGACGTTTTTGCATGGTCGTATGACGACATGCTAGGGTTAAGTACCGGTTTAGTGGTTCACAAATTGCCTACTGACCCGGCTTATCCTCCCGTCAAGCAGAAATTGAGGAAATTCAAAATAGATATGAGTGTGAAGATTAAGGAAGAAATAACCAAACAGCTGCAAGCAAAGGTTATTCGCGTCACCAGATATCCCGATTGGTTGGCTAATGTGGTACCAGTGCCGAAGAAAGATGGGAAGATTCGGGTATGTGTCGACTACTGCAATCTTAACAAGGCAAGCCCAAAAGATAACTTTCCATTACCCAACATCCATATTTTGATCGACAATTGTGTTGGGCATGAGATCGGGTCTTTCGTGGATTGTTATGCTGGGTATCATCAGATCTTGATGGATGAAGAAGATGTAGAAAAAACAGCTTTCATCACTCCATGGGGGACTTATTGCTACCGGGTAATGCCGTTCGGTTTGAAGAACGCTGGGGCAACATACATGAGAGCAATGACTACTGTGTTTCATAACATGATACACAAAGAGATTGAGGTGTATGTAGATGATGTGATCATAAAATCCAAGCGGAAGGAGGACCACGTAGCAGACCTAAGGAAGTTTTTTCGAAGACTTCGGAGGTATGACATTAAGCTCAACCCGTCCAAATGTGCATTTGGTGTTCCGTTGGGAAAAATGTTAGGATTCATCGTCAGTCGGTGAGGCATTGAGTTGGACCCATCAAAGATCAAATCCATCCAAGAATTGCCAGCACCAAAGAACAAGACCGAAGTAATGAGTCTTCTAGGAAGATTGAACTACATCAGCCGATTCATTGCTCAGCTCACATCGACGTGTGAACCTATTTTCAGGCTGTTGAAGAATGATGCTGTAGTCAAATGGACTGAAGAATGCCAAGAGGCTTTTGATAAGATAAAGGAGTATTTGTCAAACCCACCTGTGTTGGTTCCACCTGAACCCGGGAGACCTCTGATTCTTTATCTAACAGTCTTGGATAACTCATTTGGCTATGTATTGGGGCAACATGACATCACTATCAGGAAGGAATAGGCCATCTATTATCTCAGCAAGAAGTTCACGGTTTACGAAGTTAAGTACGCTCATCTTGAGAGGACGTGTTGTGCCCTAACTTGGGTAACTCAGAAGCTGAAACATTATCTGTCGTCCTACACTACTTATCTCATTTCGCGCTTGGATCCGTTGAAGTATATTTTCCAGAAACCTATGCCCACAGGGAGGTTAGCAAATGGAAAATATTACTTACGGAATTCGACATCATCTATGTGACGAGGACGGCTATGAAAGCCCAAGCATTATCCAATCACCTAGCTGAGAATCCTGTTGATGATGAATACGAACCTTTAAGGACGTATTTTCCTGATGAAGAAGTGTTGCATATTGATGAGTTGGAACTGACCAAGGAACCAGGATGGAAACTTTTCTTTGACGAAGCTGCGAATGCAAAAGGAGTTGGAATAGGAGCAGTACTTATTTCTGAAACAGGGCATCATTATCCTGTTACAGCTCAACTACGTTTCTATTGTACCAACAATATGGCTGAGTATGAAGCATGCATTTTGGGGTTACGGTTAGCTGTGGACATGGATGTCCAGGACGTATTGGTCTTGGGAGACTCGGACCTTCTGGTACATCAGGTTCAAGGTGAATAGGAATCAAGGGATTTGAAGCTTATACCATATCGTCAATGTTTGCATGATCTGATCAAACGATTCCGATCAGTGGAGTTCAGACATATCCCAAGAATGCATAATGAGGTTGTTGATGCTTTGGCTACTCTAGCATCAATGTTGCATCACCCGGACAAGATTCATGTTGACCCGTTACATATTCAGGTTCGGGATCAACATGCTTATTGCAATATGGTAGAGGAAGAAATGGATGGCAAGCCATGGTTTCATTATGTCAAAGAATACCTCAGGATGGGGATATACCCAGAGCATACACCTGGAGATCAAAAGAGAGTTATTCGACGATTGGCAAATGGATTTTTCCTCAGTGGAGGAGTGATGTACAAAAGAACGCCAAATTTGGATTTGCTGAGATGTATAGATGCTGGTCAAGCCACGACAGTAATGACAAAGGTACATGCTGGAGTATGTGGACCTCATATGAGTGGATACGTAATGGCTAAGAAGATCCTCCGAGCGAGATATTATTGGCTCACTATAGAGCGTGATTGCATCCGTTTCGTGCGAAAATGTCATCAATGTCAGATACACGGAGATTTGATTCATTCTCCGCCGACATAATTGCATACAATGTCAGCGCCATGGCCATTTGTTTCTTGGGGTATGGATGTCATTGGACCCATCGAGCCAGCAGCCTCCAACGGTCACAGGTTCATTCTGGTAACCATTGACTATTTCACTAAATGGGTTGAAGCTAAAACTTTCAAGTCAGTGACCAAGAAGGCAGTGGTGGATTTTGTGCATTCCCATATCATCTGTAGATTTGGGATCCCAAAAGTGATCATCACGGACAACGGTGCCAATCTTAACAGTGGTTTGATGAAAGAAGTATGTCAAAAGTTTAAGATTACACACCGTAACTCCACACCATATCGTCCCAAGGCCAATGGAGCAGTTGAGGCAGCCAACAAAAATATAAAGAAGATATTGAGGAAGATGGTAGAAGGATCCAGGCAATGGCATGAAAAGCTACCATTTGCATTGTTGGGTTATCGCACTACTGTTCGAACTTCGGTAGGTGCAACTCCTTATTTGTTGGTGTACGGAACTGAAGCAGTGATACCGGCAGAAGTTAAAATTCTATCCCTCCGAATTGTCGCTGAAGCTGAAATTGACGACGATGAGTGGGTCAAAGCCCGATTGGAGCAGTTGAGCTTAATTGATGAGAAGAGATTGGCAGCAGTATGTCATGGCCAATTGTATCAAAAGAGAATGGTAAGAGCATATAATAAAAAAGTGTGTCCCAGGAAGTTTGAAGTGGGACAGCAGGTGCTGAAATGAATCCTGCCACATCAGGCCGAAGCAAAGGGCAAGTTCGCCCCGAATTGGCAAGGGCCGTATATTGTAACCAGAGTGTTATCCAACGGTGCTTTATGTCTAATAGATGTCGAAGGAAGATGCATCGATATGGCTATCAAACTTGATGCAGTCAAGAGATATTACGTGTAATTTCTTTAATTATAACTTTGGTTCGTTTGATTGTTTGTACTTGGTGTTTATCGGATAATGAAATGACGGAGGCAATTCTTTCTTCTATCCAAACACTTTTAACCTTTGCTTTCCCCTTTTTGAGCCTTACTTATTCTTTCGTATCCCTCTCTTGGAATCATTAATGAAAACGAAAAATGAAAAAATGATGATTGAAAAAAAAGGGAAGTCACAAGAAAAACAAAGGAATTAAGTGAACTACGTCCGACCTGATTCCTCAAAGAGGATACGTAGGCACCTCACGGCTCGGTCATAATGCAATAAAAGCCAATCCTTCCCCAAACAAGAAAACTAGGGCAAAAGTTATGTTTTTTTTTAAATTTTGGAAAGAGTTTTGATTCCAAAAGTTGTAATAGTTTACCCGTCAAAGTTATTTTAAATTTTTATATTTTTTTTTAAAAAAGCCCCACATAAAACCAATATTGATGTCCAAAAAAGACCTCCTGATCAGTATCCGAGAGGTGCCATGACAGGCAAATGAAAGTCGAGAATAACACGTTGGTCCCTGACTGAATAAGGATCATGAGCTGAAAGAATTGATAATCTAAGAATTCCCAGCAGAGAGAATCTTATCAACAACACTCCAATCCCCATCTGAGAAAATAAAATGAGAGAGTCTTATCGGTGAAAACTTTCACAGGCACCATAAGGCAACACAAGCTGAGAGAAGCAAAATGAGAGAGTCTTACCGGTGAAAACCTTCACAGGCACCATAGGGCGTCGGGAGCTGAGAGAAATGAGAGAGTCTTATTAGTGAAAACCCCTCGAAGGGCACTATGAGGCGACAACGTAAGAGTGGCGGAAAGGGTCCTCATTTTTGTGAAGAGTTGGGCATATGTTTATCCCCAACAAGTGAAGACATCAAAAAGATTGATCGACACAAATAGACTGGGTTGATTAATCTGGAATGCACGACATGATCGTTGAAATTGGTTATACCACCCCAGATAAGTTTCTATTTTTTTTTCTTTTTCCCAGCATTTGTTCAGAAAGATTTTCTTTTTCTCTACCTTTTCATTTCTTTGTTTTTTTTGTTGTTTTCGAAAGATCTTTCAAAGCTTACTACCGATTTCCAAAATAGGGCAAAGTAAAATGAAAATGGGATATATCCAAGATAAAGGAAATATGAGGAAAAATAGTGAAGAATAACAGTTGAGAAATTTGTGGTTAAGGATCGTCGGGAAGAAGGAGCATTCCCGATAGATTGTTGACCAAAGGTCCAAGAGGGACGAACAACCAAAGCGAGGAAAGGAGAAAAGGAAAAACCATCCCCAGCAGCAGTGTCATCCCCAGCAAATAACATCGTTCCCCAACGAAGTCCAGGAACGTAGAGCAGGGAAAAGAAAAATGGAGAAACCGTCCCCAGCAAAAGTGGAACAAACACTCACCATGCTTTAAACTGACAAAATTTTTCTTTGATTTGAAGCAGGAAGGCATGCCATAAGGAAGGTGCACTGAAAATAGGGCAGAAAATTTTCTGCCGTTGTTGAAAATTTTCTCGGGAGGACGAGGAAATCAACTCAAGATATAAAGGAAAATACATCCCCAGCAGGAGTGGCACGACCGCTCACCGCATTTTAAACTGACAAAATTTTCTTTGATTTAAGAACAGGGACGGAATCTATGTCCATCTCAAGATCTCTATATCACATCAAGCCTTTGCACAACATCAATCTTTGTAATTACACAATCAAGCACCACATGTCAGGTTTGTCCGCCTTCAAATAGGATATTATTGGTTCATCCGCCTTCAAATAGGATATTTTAGGTTCATCCTCCTTCAAATAGGATATTTTAGGTCCACCCGCCTTCAAATAGGATATTGTAGGTCCATCCGCCTTCAAATAGGATATTTTAGGTCCATCCACCTTCAAATAGGATATTTTAGGTCCATCTGCCTTCAAATAGGATATTTTAGGTTCATCCGCCTTCAAATAGGATATTTTAGGTTCATCCGCCTTCAAACAG
>MU723405.1:14008-32120 GCA_026770625.1 Nicotiana glauca
ATATGGAAGTCGGGTTAAAAATTAGAAAATTGGAGCCCCGAGTCAACTATGCGGTCGCATTTGCGATCGCAGAGTAAACATGTGGTCCGCATAATGGACCGCAGAATGCTCCCTCAAAAACTAAACATTCTGACTCGGTCTGCGGTAAGAATGTGGTCCGCATTCGTGTTCTGCGGTCGCAAAGTGCACTGCAGAACTGGCCTTCGCAAATTCAAAGGAAAATATGCGACGACTATACGGTCCGCATTTCAATTATGCGACCGCATTTCGACCGCATTTCTTGTATTTTTCTGGAAACTTATCCCTCACATTTTAATACATTATTCAATCCAAAAAGGTCCGCGCCTATTTACTAATTTCTAACACATGATCCTAACTTGGCCCCACGGGATCCGGGTTTTTGAGTAGGGATTTCACGGGGCCTTACAGAGGGGGGCAGAACTTAGATACTAGGAGCAAGTGTAAGTGCAATAAAAGGGAATTAAGGGGAGGCCAAGGTTGGATGGTGGTCATGCCCAGCAATTAGGATGATGGCACACCCCTGCACAGCCTGTCAGCCTTAGCATTGGGGAGTTAAGACCTTGTTGAAGGTCAGGTTCAGCCCTGGACACAATTGGGATGTTTACAGGCCCTACCTTAACTTAGAACACATAGGGGAATGGGGTATGGGAGCAATTGTTCATACTAGCAGCAAGAAATAAAGAAAGAGCAAGCAAAACATGTAGGTACTTCAAATTAACTTTGCAGGGAGTTGAAAGCATACATGGATACAAAGACTATGAATAAACACATTAGAATGATACTGCAGTTAATTTTAAGACATACCAGTTCAAAGGAGCAAGTAAGGAGAAACGGTAGCCTTATGGAAGCCGAAATGCAGTCAAGAAGCAAGAGTATAAGTTTAGAAGAGAGTTGTGATTTTTGTGTGCTTAATCGTGTGTGGAGGATTGTAAAAACATGTATTTATAGTGCAGAAAAAAAACAAAAATAGGTAAGAAAATAGTTTGAGAATCAATCACACAAGGTTTCCCTTTAATTAAGGAATTCTGATTTCAAACGGGCAAAGTAAATAAGGAAAGAAGTTAACTAAACACTTTTCAAAGTAGTGCAAGAAGGGTAAATACATAATAGTTATTTAAGGGAAAGATTTTGACAGTACACGGTTGTGCCAAGTAAGGAAAAGAAACCAATTGACAGCCAAGCAATCATGAGTCAAAAATTTGTATGAATGAACCAAGTCAGAAAAAGGTAAAGAGAGGCTTTACTTAAGAAGAATCAGCAACAATCAATTAACCCAAAAAAAAAGGATTCTAATTCGAACATAAGTTGGAAAGCCCTTTTGAAGAAAGCTTTTAACCCACATATAAAAAGGGACTGTCATGTTAATCAGAAGAGTATAGAAGAATTCGTAGTCATTCACAAAAGGGTTCGAATTCAATACATATATCCAAAGCGAGTTTGAGAAAGTCCAGGGCTCAAATAGAATCCTAGTCCAAACACACAAGACCAAACTCGCCCAAAAACCCCAAAATCCTAGGGTTTTGACTTGAGTCAGATGCAAAGAAGACAAAAATGAGGGAACAAGCAAGTACAGTAGAAAGTTTAAAGCAAACAGAGTAAGGGAATTAATTCGAAACATAATGGAAGCAAAAGAAACAGTAGAAGAAAACATGCTTAAGTAGGTTATTCTAGAGGAAACTTAAAGAGATGAAATAATAAGAACACTTAATGAACACAGTAGAAAAATACAATAGATGAGATCATGGTAGAAGAAAATAGCAGAACATCGTGAAGAGCATACAAGCACATAGAGTAGAAACATAGTAGAGGAACATGTGTGGTAAAAGAAGAACATAAGAACATAGCAGAGACATACATACATAAAGAAAGGGAAAAGAAAAGTCAGAAAAACACTTAAGCATTTTCATAAACCCTAAATCGGAAAGAAGTGACTTTGAAAGTAAAAAAATTTAAAGAAAAGTTGGGGAAATCTTTTTAGAACTCAAAAATAGAGCATGAATACACACAGATCTGAAGAGAATCGGAGAAAAACCTCGAACAGCTAGGGTTTCAGATGAACCCTAGAATTAGAAAGGCTTGGAAAAGGTCCGATCTAAGTCGGATAAGGCTGGAAATAGGCTCAGGAGGCCAAGATATGCCGGATCCAGGCCGGAGATGGCCCGAAACCTCAAGTCGGTGGAGATCTGGGTGGAGACCTTTGAATTCTACCCTCAAACCTTCGAGTATCAGGCGCATAGGAGCAATAGGTGGTGATTATGAGGTTTCCGTGGCCTGAGAAGCCATGGATTCTGGTGAGAATCGAAGGGGATTAGGGTTTATTGGGTGGCGGTGACTAGGGTTTGCAGAGAGAATGGGAGAGGAAGGGGATTCAAGGGCGGCTATCAGATGGAAATGAGAGATTAGGGTAGTCGTTGGGAGTTTAAAAAGGCATGGGTGGCTTATGGCCGTTGATCAAAATGATCAACGGCCTGGATCAATAATAGGAACCGGGCGGGTCATTTGGGACGGATCGGGGCCGGGTTAAATCAAAATTGGGATGGTCCAATTGAGGGTTAGGATTGTGTAAATTGAGGGTTACAATTTCAATATGAATAGGCTATGATTGTAATAAAATGAGGCTAAATGTTAAATAGCCAGTTCTCTCTTTTTATTTTATAAAAAATAGTAAAAACGATCTTAAAAGAAAATTAAAAGCACTAAACTAATTAATTATATATAAATGTTAATCTAAAAATACTGAAAAAAATTTTATAATTGTAAAACGCTATTAATCGTTATATAGGCTATAATTGCAATTTTATGCAATTTAGCTTTAAAATCATCAGATAATTTTATAAAAATATGCTAAAATCACCTTAATTATATTGTGGCGTAAAATATGAAGATGGAAATAAATTACTCACCAAAATGATAGTTTTGGGAAAAACTATTGGATTTGTACTACTAAAACAAATAATAAAATAATTTTAAAAAGCTTTTAAAAATTAGAAAAAATGTCAAAATTCTTGGGCATACTTATATATGCATGTACATGCTATTTTGAGAATATTTTGAGTATAAAAATAGGTATGAAAAATTGGGTATCAACAGCAGCTTCGATCAATTTGTTGTTTAGCTTAATATCTAGTAGGGAAGGCAGGTTACCTAGTTACTTTTTCACGTGTATCTTGTCGCTGGAGGAAAGGTCCTCCCACCAATATAGAAATAATGGCGGGATATTGCTAACTATACCAAATTTGGGGACCTTGTGCCTCATTTTTGCAAAACAAAAGGGTTTGGCCTTACCCCCACTGGACTCGACTATTTATACATTTATGATCAACATATCGGCATTTAGTTCTCCAAATTAATGCACAGAAGGTGGTTGTGTCCGTTGGGATTATGGGAAACCCGATGGACTTTGGATACGGCTTATCTCAAAGGATCATTATGTGGACAACATAACGGATATGGCTAGGTTCGACCATGATGCATGTACAATTTAACTAGAGTAAGGTTTCTATGGGGTAGACTGGTACCCTCAAGCGGGCAACTCGAGGGAGAAGGCACGGAACTGTCGACTACCGCAAATAAGCCTTTACAAATTTAAGGGTAGTAAATAGGAAGAGCGCAACCACTCATTAAAGTGTTGCTATAGGATTTGAGATGCACGGGGAAAATATGATGTGGAGCATGATTTATACAGCAATTAATAACAAGTAGTAAAGTATTTGCACGTAGGAAAAATAAATACAGTATTTAAATAATTGAAAAAGACAGTTACAGGGAAAAGAAAACAAATAGGTGATTCAGTTTCATGGATAAAAGAGAAATAAATGCTTAAAATAGGCAGTTAAATTCCAATAAAGGGAGAGTAGTATGGGATAAAGCATGCTTGAACTAATTTTGTGGAACATAAGTTCGTTACGGTAAGAACCTAAAAATATCCCCAGCAGAGTCGCCATATTGTCGCGCACCCTTTTTCCCTCCACGCGGAGAGAGAGAGGTCTGGGTTTCGACATTCCATAGGGGTAATGACCCATTTCCTTTTGGGAATTGGGTATTTGAAGAGTCGCCACCTAACGAATTATGGTGCGTTAGGCACCTAGAGTGATTAACTCTTGAGTTGGTTTGCATTACCAGAGATTGGGGTAAGGGCTCGAAATAACCCTGAGGGGAAGGTGTTAGGCACCCCTCTTGGTCCACAACTGTGGGTCCCGGCCAAGCTTATATTCATAAATTAGTCCATAATAGATAAACAGTTGAATCAAATATGCTGCAAGCAAAGCACGTTGGGTAATTCAAGTAATAGAATAAAGATTTTTTAACAAAGTTGTAAGTAAAGGTTTTAAATAGAAAAGGAATTTTAGGTAAATGAGGGGTCCTAGGTTGGTTAGCCTATAGGATCACCCCACACAGTGTCCAGTAAACACTCATCGATGAGGGGCTACACGTGACATTAGCGTGCCGTCAACATATCCCATATCTACCCTTCCCATCTCTTTAGTGGTCATGCAAAGCGAGTGTTTGGTCAACGATATCTATTGTTTGCTGCTACCCGCCCCTTCTTAATGGTCCTGGAGGGAGTTAGGACCTCTACCTATGGGTGGTTCTAGACGGACCCCTAAGGTTATAAAAGGTGAAAATTCTAAGGCGACAATCAAAACACTTAGGACTTTCAGCACATAAAAGAAGCAACTAGAGGCTCAAAGTTTCCTCCTCAAACAAGCACATAAACAGCACGACTAAAGCACAATTAAGGGGTTTTATTAGATAGTATCCTAAGGCAGGATATCTAGGTGAATATGTAGAAACAAACAACATTTTTTTAGAAACTCAAGAGTGGTGGCCCTAGTTGTTGCCTATTGATTTTTTTTAAAAGCCTGTTAGAATCAGAAACATTAAGCAGCGAGAACAGTTTTTAGAAATACGATTTTGAAAATGCCCTAAAGGCTTACATATACGCGGAGTTCTGGTGACTATATTTGTATAGAAACAAAGCTGGTTTTGAGACGGACTTCTATAATACCTATAGGCATGTTGTTCTACTGTTAAATTGAGGCAATTTTAAAGAACTTATTTCAGGAAATATAGACTACTTAATTGAACCAATCAGAAGTGAACTAAGCATGGCAAAAGTTGAATTACTAGACCAGTTTATATTGTCATGCAGAATTTTGAATACGGCTCCCTATAGGCATGATTTCTAACATTGTTAATCTGATTTTAGGACATGCAGACATAAACACTTGCCATAACATAATTTGGATTAATTCCTATAGGCATGGAATCTATTAGTTAATTTGATTTTAGGACATTGAAAACATACATAATAGTCATCATAATAGAATCCGGATTGAATCCTATGGACATGGCATATATTAATCTTATTTTAAAACATTGAAGGTATGATTATTTGGAAGATATAGGCATTGTTTCTATCATGGTGAGATGACAAAAATGTAAAGATCTATGAACATGATTTCTACGTGATAAAGCAATCAGATTTAAACATAAAGTCCTATGAACATGATTTTTAATTGATAAAACCAACCAGATTTTAAACATAAAGTCCTATGAACATGTTTTCTACCCGAATTACCCCACAAACATGCATCTACCCATCCCTTTTCACTAAATACCCCAATATATGTTTACAAGTTATTACAGACCAATGAATGAATTACATAAGTAAAAAGAATAAGAAGTTATTCTATAGGGAGCCTTCGATTATGCCCAAATTCCCAAAGCCTCCAATGGCCTCAAATGCCTGACGTCTATAGACAATGTGCAGAGTCTAGGTGCGTCAAAGTTCCCTAAGGATCTCAAGGATCCCGGGCAGTGGTTACACCTAGACTTAGTAACCGAAAATTGAACAAGTGCAGTGTGGAAAGGCTAGTCTCAGTATGCCAGAGTTCAGAGGGTTCTCAAGAGGATCCAAAGTGGTACACATACTAGAAGGGGCACAAATTATTGACTAAGAGTAGAGTGAAGGTGATTTTAGCGGAAAAAAATTGTATTCAAACAACAGTCTGTTTGAAACTAATTTAGAAAAAAAAACAACAAAGATTGTTTGACAAGATATGGGAGAAATGAATAGAAGTCCAAACACCTTAGGACAGATTTTGAACATAGCCAGCAGTCACATAACCAAAGTGAATTCAACAGTCACAAACAAGGTCAAGGGGTTTGGGGAATACATAGGACACATAATTAAGCAAAGATCCAAATTTGGTATAGGCATGCTTATAAGCAGTTGACCACGCATAGTCATAAAACCAGACAGAAGGGAAAAATCATCCTGGGGTGATAGGGATTTGGGATTCATGGTAAGTACACAATAAGTAAGAGATAACTAGTAAGACAATGCTTAGAAACACACATAAAGGGGAATATACTGATCTCATAGAAAGAGAAGACATGATAACATGCTAATAATGTAACCATCAACTACAAGTCTTATAAAAAAAACCACAAATAGAAGCAAACTAGAAACAAGATGAACTGAAGCAATAAGAAAATCATATTATTATTGGAACTTTGAATTGAATTTTAAACATACCAGTAAAGAGGACAGTAAGCAGAGTTGAAAGAACAGTAAAACACAATGGCTAGCCTTGGCTTGCAGCCGGATAACTTAGAGCAGTAGCAAATAACACACAAGAGAGCAAAAAGTTTTTAAGTGTGAGAGATAGAGTTTTGAACCAAAAGTATTCGTCTGTTGAGCTAACGAAAGACGAGGGTATTTATAGTTTGAAAGTAGGTAATAAATAAGTAATAAATAATGTAAAAATCAAAGTCCATTAGCAATTAAGGAACTCAGAATCAATTAGTCAAGAAATCAAGGTAAGTACTCTCTTTAATTGAGGAGTTAACCTCAAACGGTAATAGACATATAATAAATAAGGAAAGAAATCGTGCAGCGCTGAACATGCCAATTAAGGAAATATTTTGCATAGTACGAGTATACAATATGTAATAGAAGCCAGTTTCAGTACATTTAAAATAATGAAAGACTTGAAATCAATTAATAGCATAATTGACCATAGAATAAGGTTAGAAAAAATTATACAAGGTAAAAATTAGTAGAATAATCATGCAAAATCAGTGAAAAATCAATCAAAAAGATTCAGATATGTAAGAATAGGAGATAACACTGATTTGGCACCACTCTATAAGAACAAACACAGGGTAAATAAAAAATTAGAACCCTAAGAGGTCGAATAGGGCAAGGATCACACATAAAATTAGGGGTTCATGCAGAGCATAGTATGAATTAGTAGGCTAAGCATGATACGGGTAGGAGAAGTGAAGAATCGGAAACATTGTGAACAAAAAATAAGGCAAAATCATGCAATAGGAAAGGACAACCATAACCAGGAGCCCTAACAAGCAAATATAGGACAAAACTCACAGAATCGTAGAAACATATGAATTAACTAAACATATTATCAGAATAAAAACTCAGAAACCCAAGGTTAAGGCTAAGAAGTTAGGATTTTCAACATAGACGAGTTGAAAAAGGAGTAAAAGCATAGAATAGTTCAAGATATGCAAAGAATAGGAGTTCAAACATTAAAAAATCAATTTAAACAAGTGCAGAAGAAACTCCAAAAAATCCTAACCGTAAAAAGAAAGTAAAACAACTTGAAATCGGTGATTTTTGCAAAAGAGGTTCAAGAATAGTGTACAACATAGAAAGAATAGACTCAAATCATTTTAAAAATAGCACATATCTAAGAGATACAAACGAAAGTTAGGATTTCAAGGAAACCCAAATAAAGATAGAAGAACATGCTTAGAACTTCAAAGATCATAACAAATATTGTGTGATTTTTCTCAAAATCACACCGGAGAAGCCATGAACAACCAAAACAGTAACCCTAGATACAGGTCGGTATGACCCAGGGCCCTTGAGGGCCTCAGAGAGGATGAGTAAGGAAATGGAGGAACCATTGGAGGCTTGGGGTTGAAGAGTGGTCGTCGGAGAAGACTGGAGAAGGGAGGCAGTTGAAAGGGATTTAGAGTTAGGTTGAGAGAACAGAGGAGACGAGAGGATTCTGAGGCGACGGGCTGTAAAGAATGACTAGGGTTAGGGGGTATTAAGATTAAAAAAGGAAAGGAGTGATATGGGCTATTGATCTGGGAGATCAACGGCCAAGATTCGATTTAAGTTGGATCAGGAAAATGGGTTCCGAATTTGGGTCGGGTGTTTGGGTATGAAAATGGGATGGGAGTGGGTTCAATTTAGGCTACAATTGAAAGCCAAATTCGGCTATAATTTAAATATCCACTTTTCTCTATTTAATTTATAATACATAATAAACAATTTCTGGAAAATAAATTTATGTACCAAAATAATTTAAAATATATATCTATCATTTTAAAATATAGGGACCAATTTTATACATATAAAAGTAATTATATATTAAACGGGCCATTATTTCAATTATATGCAATTTTAGCCTAAAAATACCAAATGCAATTATAAAAATGCATAAAAATATTAATCATATCTTGGCATAAATATAGAAATTAAATGACTAAATCATCATAACAATAAGTTAGGAAATAATTATTGGAATTTTATGAATAAAAGGGAAGAAATAAATAAATTTAAAATCCTTAAAATTGTGAAAAATTATAAAAACTTTGTGCATGCTTACATATGCATATATATGCTATTTTAAAAGTGTTTATGTATATTAAAATATATAAAAAAATATTGGGTATCAACAAACGCCATAAATCAATTACCAGCAAAAGATAAGGAAATAAGAAGAACAAGTACAAATGTAATACCGTTGCAGGCGTGCAACCCGATCCCATTTCATATAGTACCGTTGCAGGCGTGCAACCCGATCCTATTTCATATAGTACCGTTGTAGGCGTGCAACCCGCTCCCATTTATATAGTACCGTTGTAGGCGTGCAACCCGTTCCCATTTCATGTATTACTGTTGCAGGCATGCAACTCGCTCCCATTTCATGTATTACCGTTGCAGGCGTGCAACTCGCTCCCATTTCATGTATTACCGTTGCAGGCATACAACTCGCTTCCATTTTATTTATCAACACCAATCACAAAAGAATCCCGTCAAGGAAACAATAGAATAATAACAATATCCCGGCAAGGGAACAATAATATTACAACAACATCCCAACAAGGGAACAATAATACAACAACATCCCGGAAAGGGAACAATAATAAAATTCTCATATGAAGCACGAATAAATCACAACGGAGTCATAAAAATTACAATACAAGACTCACGGGCATGCTTGACACCGACGTATAGATACTTGTCACCATGCCTATACGTCGTATTCCACATTTAACACGTAGCAAATAAGACACAACTCCTAATCCCTCAAGCTAAGGTTAGACCAAACACTTACCTCAAACTTCCACGGCCAACTCAAGCCTCAAAGATCGCTTTTTCTTTAGAATTAGCCTCCAAATTAATTTAACAACATCAATAAATGCTAAATAATTCAATCCCAATGCTATATTATAGGTTTTCTATCATTTTTCCCAAAAAGTCAAAAATTGACCCCGGGCTCGCTTGGTCAAAACACAAGGTTCGGACCAAAATTCGATCATCCATTCACTCACGAGCCCGAATATGTAATTAGTTTCAGAATCTGACCCCAAAATGAGGTCTAAATTCCAATTATTCAAAAAGGACCTAACTCTACCCAAATCCCCAATTTTCTACCCTTAAGAATATGATTTAGGCCTAGAAATATAATGGGTGTTAACGAAAATTGAAGAAAACAAGTCTAAGAACACATACCTACGGTTTTGTGACGAAATCCCTCTTCAAAAATCTCCCAAGTTCGAGTTTAAGTGAAAAAGTTATAAAGTTTTGAAGAAATCCCGTTTTGCTACTGTTTTAAAATAACTGGACATAGAACCTATGCGTTCTCACTCAATTGAATGTATTCGCATAGGGTAAGGGGGGATAGGCATTGCAATCGCGGGGCAGGGAGTACAATCGCATAGAGGAAAAATAGGTTTCTCTTCCCCAGGCATAGTTAACTCAGTGCGATAGCGTGAGAAGCCTTGCGTTCGCATAGAACAAATGGTGACCCCCAGAATTAACTTTATGCGATTGCGGACCTTCCTATGCGAACGCGAAAATAGGGCCCCCAGAATTGCGTTCACATAGCACAAAATAGGGCCCCCTGAGACAACATTATGCGATCGCGAACCTTCCTATGCAATCGCATAGCACAACAACCTGGACACCAGCAAATAGCAAAAACACCAGATTTTCTAAGTCCAAAAACACCCCGACACCATTCTGAAACTCACCCGAGCCCTCGGGGCTCCAAACTAAACATGTACACTACCTCAAAAACATCCTTACTCGTGCAATCAAATCATCAAAATAACATCTTAAACAACGAATTTAGCATAAAAATCTAAGAAAAATCTCAAAAGTTTCAAACTTCACAAATACGGGTCTGAATCACATCATACGACCTCCGTTTCTTACCAAATTTTACAAACACAACTCAAACATCATATTGAACCTGTACCGGGCTCTGGAATCAAAATACGGGCCCGATACCATAAATTTCAAATATAATCAAATTTCCAAAAACTCTTATATTTTCAGCAAAATAATTTCTTTCAAAAATTCATTTCTTGGGCTTGGGACCTCGGAATTCGATTCTAGGCATACGCCCAAGTCCCATCCCCAGAGATCGTCAAATCACAGGTCCGGGTCCATTTACCCAAAATATTAACCAAAGTCAAAAGTCCAAATTAATATTTTTATCACATTTCCATATAAAAGCGTTCCGGATATACGCCCAGACTGCACACGCAAATTGAGGTGAGGAAAAAGGAGGCTTTTAAGGCATCGGAATATAGAATTTACTCGTAAATCAAGTGATGACCTTTTGGATCGTCACAATAATGATAAAATAAAAATGACCCAAAGGGAAATTCAACCAAAAGAAGAGGGACACTCGCCATGAGAACGAGCTCCTCACTTGCCTTTGGAAAGCTTGCGCCACTCACAGTCGGGATAGGTGAGGTGTTTGCATATGACCTCGACCCACTCCCTAAAATAAGGGACTGCATTGGGGAGTTATGTGACAGCTACATATCATATGATATGAATAATGAGAAAGAGGAGTAGATTCAAAAGAGTAATTTGACAACTTAAGAGGAAGTAAACCTGCATTTTGAGTTCCACTTCTCGGGGAATGGCATGAACTCGAAAGGGATGAGGTCCTCGGTCTTTATCCAAACAAACCTCCCCTACCAGCCTCGAACCCTGTCCTCGTCTATGTAGGAGAAGGGGTGAGCTTGATTAACCCCCCCCCCCAAGATTCGGGGCCTATAAACTCGGAGCAGATGGTCAACCATGAATTGAGGATCCTCCGTGTTGTTAGAAAAGTGATGGAGAGGGGTCACGATCCTCCAAAAAGCCGGGTGAATATGCCCGACAAATTTCGTACCTCTTATAGAACTCAAGGATCAGCATATCCACCAGACCGAATGTGAAAGGATACATATGAATGCTTAAATATCGTTCCACATTCGTGATGTCCTCATCGGGACTAGTGATACTTGTCTTTAAGCTTAAATTTTTGCTATGTATGAGTGATAAAATTATTTATTTAATGTTGTTTACTTCTATTTTATAGGTTCTACGTGATTTAGAAGTCATCATGAACAAACCAAGTGAAAAAGAGTCGAAAGGAAGCTGGAAAGAAGAAACTCTGGAAGATGGCCTCATGTGTCGCAATTGTGACACACATGTGGGAAATGCGAAGAAAGCAGTGATCGCAAATGTCAAATGGGCTTCACAAATGCGAGTGTAATTCCCCGTGTATTCATACTTGTAGTCATTGATCATTTTACTTGTTCTAGCAGTTAAACCTAACACCAGGCTTAATTATTTTATCACACTTGGTTTGATTATTTTGATTTCCTTTAATTCGATTACTTGTTCTTTAGTCATTCATTTTAAATTAAATTATGTATCATTTAAACCACGTACAAATTTAATTATTATTCATTTTAAGGGTAAACAGAAATATTTTATGTTATAGTTGCAGTTATGAAATTGTTTCCATCCATGAGATTCCCAATTGAGGAGCTTGGAAATACAACCTTTTTGGAGAAAAAAAATAGGAAATCCAATCTCCATTCCAAGAATCCTGAGTGAGATAAGTTAGTTTGGTGACTTTACTGTTGCAGTTGATATAACTTAGTGACTTTACTGTTGTAAATTTAGTTGCTAAAATATGACAAGAATAGTTTTATGACTTAACTATCAAAATGAATAAAATTTAATGAACATAAGTGAAATCAATTCTTAAATGAAACTTATGCTTCTTTTCAAAGGCCAATATATTAGCTGCTATCACAGTTTTGAAGGAAGTGTACAGATAATCATTCTCAGGAATATTATTTAGAGATTATATACTTACTCAACTCAGGGTATTTTTGTCCTAAAAGTTTAAATTGAAAAATTAAAATTCAGAATGCAATGGCTAATTCCTAAATAGCAACCCTTTAGAGTGGCTATCTCATGTCATTTCTACCACAATTTCCCACCGCAAAAGACGTTTTTACCCTCTTAATAAATAAAGGAATGCTAGTAAATACTTTTACAAAACCGTAGCTCGAGAAATGCAAGAAGACCACAAATTCGTAGGAGTGATATGAAAAAGTTTCTATTCAGGTGTATTTGTTAAGGAAACCGTTTTCCGAGGAAATCTTTTTTCATATTTTCCGGTATTAGGTGATAATACAATTTAAATTAACAAAATTATTTCAGCCTGAGTACTTTTACAACAAACTAAAAGAGCATTACATATACACTGGGGCGGATTTACATGGATCCAAGCGATGTTACGGGATACCGCTTCGTCGAAATTTTTTATAATTTATATATATATATATATATAAATAATAAGTAAAACAGAAATACAAGATAAAATCATTAAAAGTAACACCACTTGGATGAAATAACTCAATAGTCTAATGGTTGAGAGCTTTGTCTTGGGTTCGAACTGCCTTGGCACCACAAACACTTTTTGATTGTTATGGGCCTATTGCTAGAAATAGTGATATCGCACGTTGCGTGTGTACCTATATTAACGAGAACATAATTTTTTTAAAATTTCGTAAATATTATCAAATTATGTATTTGTCTAATATAAATTATATTATAAAAGTTAAACAAATATTTTTGAAAAGGTTGAATGTTTTTCCCATTTTGTTAGCCCAATAAATGAAGAAATCGTATTTGACATAAGTTTTTAGATACTTTATTGAGATTTATGAGGACACATGGGTCTTATGAAAATTATTGTTATTTTAGTTGCCTAATACTGAAAACAAAATACAAAAGAGAGTCTTATAGCTCGAAAAAAAATCAATATTGAAAATGCAAAATTTAAAAAATGAGTACGGTTGAATTAATATCTTACAAATAATTTAATATAGTGAGGTATCGTCATTTGGTGTGGAGTAAATGCAAGGGGCAAAAATGACAACTTATTTACAATACATATTTTTCCTATTATTTTCATCGTTAAATTTCACATCAATACATACAATTTATTAGTATAATTTTGATATATAAATTTCAGTATCTTATTTTTATTTCACTTATTTGATTGGGTTTCTGCTTTAACATGTAAAAGTTCGACAAAAACCTTAAAGTGCATTATAGTTATTATTAGTATAAATATATTATTTTGAGATGTAGTCTTGGCATTTGTGAACTTACTTATAGTTAATATTTTTACTCGTCCTAATATGTTTATAGGTTTGGTTTACTATGTGTAGGAGATCTTAATGGTTGTGAACTTGAATCTAAAAAATAATTACGGTTGAATTGATATTTACGATAAATAGTTTCATATAAAAAATATATAGTGAAGGACTGAAGAAAACATTAAAAATGATGACTTATTATAATATATTTTATTTCTACTATTTTCATCCTTAAATTTCTTATATAGAAATACATTCAATTTATTACTATTAATTTGGATATATAAATTACGGTATCCTATTTAAGCTTCAATTATCTAATTGGAATTGTGCTTTAAAATGTATAAGTTAAAAAAAAATATTAAAATATATAATAGTTTATTATTACTATAATACAATTATAATATTATAAAAAAAATTATTCTTGTCTTTTGTAAACTTATTTATAGATATTTTTTATTAGGTTTATAGATTTTATTTATGATGAAAGGAAGCTTTATTAGTTTTGAATTTGAAATTAAGTTCTTATATTGATAAATTTTAATGCATGTTAACCCTTTAATTATTTTAAGTTATTTATTGTAAAGTTGATAGTGATAACCTTTAAAACATTCACACCACAAGAATAACATCTTATATTTAAGAAGAAAAAAGAATAAGGAGGTATAATTGCACGAGACTTTATGTCATGATCTAAAATCCATCTAAGCTCGTGATGGCGTTGGACACCTTGGTCAGGCAAGCCAACATTGAGTAATTAATTAAACTCTCATTTTAATATTTTAGGAACCATAATTTCCTTTAATTTAACTAGTTAAAAGGTAATCATCATGGATAAATAATAATGTTTACAACTTTTAATATTAAATATCACATAATCATCCCAGAACCCGGTGTCACAAGTGCATGAGCAATCACTAGGAAATCAAATGAAGTACAATAACTATCTGAAATACAGATTTGGATATGAAGTAAATACAATACACTGAAAGAGACTGTGTTGGTTGCGGGTCACCTTGAGAGATGCAGCTCGGCTAAGTCTCTGTATCACCCATACTGCTACGTCCATTAGGTCGTTAGAGGTACATGTTCATGTGCAACAAAAATGCACATCAAATGTAGCATGAGTACAAAAATAACGTGTACTCAGTAAGTATCCCATCTAATCTCGAAGAAGTAGAGACGGGAGGTGGACTTCGACACTTACTAGTGGTCCAATGATAATATACCAATAATTTAATAAATCGAGGATTTTCATAAAAATGACGGTAACTCAAATAGCATGAGGCAAGTAAATAATTCTTTTATTTATAGGAAATTTTCAAATTTATTTTCATCATTTATACATTTATCTTAGGCCGGGGAGAAAATAAATATCAACATCTATGAATTTCAAGGAAAGCAATACAAGCATGCGCAAACCATGCCGAGGTCGTACGGCCCAATTCAACAAATATTTAAGCTGTGCACTGCTAGAGGGTCGAATGACGGGAACCATAGATGCATCTATTTAATCTACCGAGGCGTTCGGCCCATTCCACAATATATAAACACATTCAAACAGTCAATCAAGAACTCATCAAGGAGCAATTATCCAAGAAAAGGCAATTTCCCTTTTAAAAATATAAAAACGATGACTAGTCCTTTAGAAATTCATTTACACGTTTGATATGTTTTAAGCATTTTTAAATTGACAACAAGATTTCAAATATTGCAAGTAAAGCATGTTTTTGGGTCCTAAACTATCCGAACTTAAGCATAATAGTAGCTACGCACGGACTCTCGTCACCTCATGCATATGTAGCCCCTCACAAATAGAAGCACATATCCAATTAATTCACCTATGGGGACAATTACCTCATACAAGGTTAGAAAGGAGACTCACATTGCTCTAAAGTCCCATAACCGGCATTCCACGCCCTTCTGAAGACTCAAATTGATGCACAACACTCCAAGACTAACCAATAATTATGCAAATACATTAATATATATCTATTTACTCATAATAATTCCAGTTGTAACAATTCCTAACTCCGATCGAAAAGTTGACAAAAATGCCCTCAGGCCCACATGCTTGGATTCCGAAATTTTTCGAAGATAAAGTTTACCCATAACCTCACGAACTCAATTATATAATTTGCTCCCAATTTCATGCCCAAAATCGTGGTTAAAATCCAAGTACACCAAATTTCTAGGTTTTCCTTAAAATTCCAAATTCCTACAAATTTTTATGTCCAAATCGTATATAATCATGTATTTAACTCAAAACTTGCATAAATTACTTACCTTATGCTTGGTGGTGAAAAAGGCACCTCAAAGTTGCTCCAAAATCGGCTCCAATGGAAGAAATGGGGTTGAAATTAACCCAACCCCCGATTTAAAAGAACCTTACTACCTCCAGCATTTCCGCACCTGCGGTAACTTGACCGCTTCTGCGGTTCCGCTGGTGCGACCTACAATACGCTTCTGCGGTCCTCCTCCAAGCCTTCAACTTTTGCATTTGCATTTCTTCTTCCGTAGGTGCGGTCCCGCATCTGCGGTCCCTACATATCCGGTCCATTTCTGCTTCTGCGACACAAAGGCCGCTTCTGCGGCTCCGCACTTGCGGCCCAAGCCTCGCAGGTGTGGTTACACTAGAAGGCAGCTGCTTCATTTCTTCTCTAGATTCTAAATTTGATCATTTGACCATCCGAAATCCACCCGAGGCCCCCAGGACCCCATCCAATCACACCAACCAGTCCCATAACATATTACGGACTTGCTCGAGGCCTCAAATCATATCAAACAACGCTAGAATCATGAATCACCCTCCAATCCAAGCTTAATGAACTTTAGAATTTCAAACTTCTTCATTCGATGTCGAGACCAATCAAATCTCGTCCGATTGACCTCAAATATTGCACACAAGTCACATTCGACATTACAAACCTACTCCTACTTTCAAAAAAAATTCGACCCCGGTATCAAAAAGTCCACTTCCGGTCAAACTTCTCAAAACCTTCAAATATCTATCTTCAGCCAAATGACTCCAAAATGACCTATGGACCTCCGAATTCACTTCCGATCACGCTCCTAATACCAAAATCACCATACGTAGCTATTCCTAGGATTGGAATCCCAAAAAAGACATTGATAAAACTGAAATGCACTTCAATCCAAACTTATGAAATTCTTCCAAAAATGCTAACTTCCACAATAGGTTTCGAAACGTTCTTGGGTCTTCCAAAACCCGATTCGGATATACGCCCAAGTCCGAAATCATGATACAAACCAGATGGAACCTTCGAATCCCGATTCCGAGGTCGTTTACTCCAAAAATCAATCTTAGTCAATTCTTTCAACTTAAAGCTTCATAAATGAGAATTCTATTTTCAAATCAACTCTGAACTTCCTGTAATTTAATTTGGACCGTGCGTACAAGTTATAATGTCACAACCCCAGTCCCGGTCGTGATGGCGCCTAACACAACTGCTAGGCAACCCCGACCATTTACACTCTCAACCCGAGCATGAAGCTCAAAACCAATTATTTGGATACCATTAACAGCATTAAAGCTTAAAGTATAAACTAATAGAAATAAGCTGAATATCACGATAATACGGAATAAACTCCCAAAGACCTGAGGGTCATGAGTTTAGAGCCTCTAACAATACAGTATTACCATACTCCAATTAATACAATATCTCAAAACTGCAAAAAGATAATATAAGGGATAGGGGAGGAGTCGGGTCCTGCGGACGTCAGGCAGCTATCTCGACAACTCCAGATAAACTCTGAAATCAGCAAAAGCTCAGCTAAACTCCCAGGATACCTGGATCTGCACACATGGTGCAGGGAGTAAAGTGAGTGCTTCCAACTCAGTGGTAATAGACATATATAATGGCTGAAAGTAAGAAAACCCGAAATACAACAATGCGAAGCTATAACCAATACTACTACACATTTAACAGTGTAATAACAACAATTAATGACAGATAACACAGGCAGGTATAGATGTATGAATGCAATGCAATGCACATGACCGCTGCGGCGTATAGCCCGATCCATTGGGTACCTGTGCTCACTGTGGGGGTTTCGAATCCAGAGGGGCTCCTACAGCCCAAGCGCAATATCATCGTAACATTCGCTGCGGCGTGCAACCCGGTCTACAATCAGTCCAGTTATATATGCATACAAGCCACACGCCACAATCAAATTTACCATTTTCGGTTCCATTTAACAGGTATTATAGTTTAAGTGATTTAAAACCTTAGAAATTTACTAATTATTTCGAGACAGTGTTTAACTCAGAACTGATATCATGAAAACATGCTAAGCATCATGGAAACAGTGATAATAATCCCTACGGGATCCAAATAATCGGCAC
>MU723405.1:37786-83937 GCA_026770625.1 Nicotiana glauca
GTAAAAGCCCATTACTTCGAACACACACAAGGAATTAATCATATATTTACCATACCGATTCGGTCTATTATCAAGCTATTCCTTCTATCAAATTTCTCTTTTTATTCATCATCCACTTGATATTTCTCCCTTGCTGTAACATCACAATGCCTCAATCCAGGCCTACCATATGAGACTCGAACATAAGACCACACTGTCTAAGACCCATAGGCCACCGAATACTCTCTCAATGCTTCCCAAAAATACCACGTTCCAGAATACTTTACTTTGAAGAACTTCCTGCGAATCGGAATTCGTTACCATTACTTCCCAGATACTGATACATGGAATCCCATAATTAGCATAAAATACCACAAGTGTTGATCTCTTCCTAATGGAAACACAGTCTCTAGCCACATACTATACCTTAGACACATGATGATTATATGCAAAATCTTGAACACATTAAAACCATTCTCAAGAGTCATTCACGCCTATTCCAACTGCAAGTTACCTGACTTAACGAACAGAACCACTCGTGCCTTATTAGCACTCTAACACCGAAGGATATGACCTCATTCCAATACAAACGAACATCTTCCTTTTCTATAAACTGAGCATCCTTTATCAACAACAACTCAAGACATCCTAGTATTTCCTCACATCTATGAAGTAACATCTAACCTTTATCAAAATTTTGCTTTACTCGTGCCATCCTCGGCTCATTTTCTGCAACCAGGACTGATCTGCCAACATACCTCGAAACGGAACCCACATAGCACATAACCGTGCAATCAGCTGATCAACAGCAACCTCCCCAACTTGGCTCGAAGCCATATATCAAGGCACTCTTAACAGCTCATAACACTTTTACTATAATGATGCCACAATATTATAGTGAGATTAAACTCAAGTCATCTACTAGTTTATGAAAACACAGATCCTCGGATACTGAAATCCTCTAACAACCTCGCATTCATCCCCACATCAGCTGAGTCCACTCTCTGAAGCGACCCAAATTTTCAAGTTACAACACGTACCTTTCAATTACACATGAGATCTTCTAATAATATACATAAAAAATCGTACTCCTTAAGAACACTCCGCAGGAGATATCCCACCTGCTTCGCCTCAATTTAGTATTTCAGCACACCTTCCACCATCATACACATAACACAACCATTAGGTCTTCTGAGTCTGAACTCATACTGCCACACGTAATGTACTTCACTTCTCAACTAGGAGACACGAAAATATTCTTCACACGCCCATAACTCGGGGCTACACAATAGATTACAATAGGAATCGAACACTTACCAGCTCATCTATCATTCAGCAGACTCCTTCGTCACTACTAAGACATATTATAACATCTCATCACATGAATACCAAACCGCCATTCTGGCTAACAGCGACAATACCGAACATATAAGTTCAAAACACTTTCTCACACAATCAGCACCTCGGTGCTCAATACATAGGCAATATTCGGCCTCAAGTCCTCCAGACTGGCCCAACATCGAACTCAGGGGATCACATCTCGCCCCTCGATCGAGAAAATCACAAGCCATAAGGGCACTTATAATACCGAGCGCTCATGTGCGCATACAGACGTGTGGAAGGAATTTCAAGAGTTATGTCTCAATCTGAATCAAGTACGCACGATAGGAATTCCAAGAAAGTGAAGTTTTCCTAAAGGTTCTGCAGCCTCTCGAGGATAAATACAGACGTCTCTATACCGATCCGTGAGACTCTACTAACCGGCTCATGACTCATGAGGCCTAGTAACCTAGGCTCCGATACCAACTTGTCACGAGCCCAATCCCGATCGTGATAGCGCCCAACACAACTGCTAGGCAAGCCCGACCATTTACACTCTCAACCCGAGCATGAAGCTCAAAACCAATTATTTGGATACCATTAACAACATTAAAGCTTAAAGTATAAACTAATAGAAATAAGCTGAATATCACGATAATACGGAATAAACTCCCAAAGACCTGGGGGTCATGAGTCTAGAGCCTCTAACAATACAGTATGACAAGACTCCAATTAATACAATATCTCAAAACTGTGAAAAAATAATATAAGGGATAGGGGAGGAGTCGGGTCCTGCGGACGTCAGGCAGCTACCTCGACAACTCCAGATAAACTCTGAAATCAGCAAAAGCTCAGCTAAACTCCCGGGATACCTGGATCTGCACACATTGTGCAGGGAGTAAAGTGAGTACTTCCAACTCAGTGGTAATAGACATATATAATGGCTTAAAGTAATAAAACCCGAAATACAACAATGTGAAGCTATAACCAATACTCCTACACATTTAACAGTGTAATAACAACAATTAATGACAGATAACATAGGCAGGTATAGATGTATGAATGCAATGCAATGCACATGACCGCTGCGGTGTACAGCCCGATCCATTGGGTACCTGCGCTCACTGTGGGGGTTCAAACTCCGGAGGGGCTCCTACAGCCCAAGCGCAATATCATCGTAACATTCGCTATGGCGTGCAGCCCGGTCCACAATCAGTCCAGTTATATATGCATGCAAGCCACACGGCACAATCAAGTTTACCATTTTCGGTTCCATTTAACAGGTATTATAGTTTAAGTGATTTAAAACCTTAGAAATTTACTAATCATTTCGAGACAGTGTTTAACTCAGGACTAATATCATAAAAACATGCTAAGAATCATGGAAACAGTGATAATAATCCCTACGGGATCCAAATAATTGGCACGCAGCCCAAATATGTTCATATCAATCCAAGTAGAATGTTTACCAATCAATTTCTTGTCAATGCACATTATGAACATTACTCGGACGGACTAAGTCATAGTCCTCCAATCACAAACGACCCCACACTCACCGTAAAGTACGTGTCTCGCCTCAATATAGCATCACAGTGTGATATACCGGGGTTTCAAACCCTCAGGTCATCATCTACATCTATTACTCACCTCAAGCCGGCCACAAAACTAGTCCGCCATGCCTTTTCCTCTTGAATCCGCCTCACGCGCGTCGAATCTAGTCAAAACCACAACGAATATATTATAATAGGCTAATGGAACATAACCCAATTGAAATTACTCAAAAAATACTCAAAAATACGAAGTTGGCAAAACCCGAGCGCCGGGCCCACTTCTCGAAAAATTTCGAAATTTACATCACTGGATTTCTCGTCTCACCACGAGTCTGTACATATAAATTTTATCAAAATCGGAGTTCAAATGCTACTTCAAAATCCAATTTCTCATTAAGAAAACACAAGCCCTAGTTCTTCCCTTTTTACTCAAATTCCATGAATTTAGGTGTTGAAATCACAATTAGATGATGTTTCTAGGCCATAGGACTTACCTCTAATCAATAACCGTCGAAAACCCTTTTCAAATCTACCAAAAAGCTCTTGAGGCGGAGTAAAATGGTGGAAAAGTAATATGGGTCGCGGATGAAATAACACTTAAAACCATTCTGTCCACAGCAAATTTCGCTTCTGCGGTCCCGCTTCCGCTTATGCGGCCAAAAATCTGCTTATGCGGTTCTTACTTAAAAACCCAACGTCTGCTTTTGTGGTTTATAGTCCGTTTCAAATCTACCAAAAAGCTCTTGAGGCGGAGTAAAAATGGTGGAAAAGTGATATGGGTCGCGGATGAAATAACACTTAAAACCATTCTGTCCACAACAAATTTCGCTTCTGCGGTCCCGCTTCCGCTTATGCGGCCAAAAATCCGCTTATGCGGTTCTTACTCAAAAACCCAACGTATGCTTTTGTGGTCTATAGTCCGCTTCTGCGGACTCGCATTTGCAAAAATGTTTCGCTTTTGCGGAACCACTCCACCAGGCCAAGAACCGCTTCTGCGTTCCTCCACTCGCTCCTGCGGAACCGCTTCTGCGGTCCATTTCCGCAGAAGCGGAAATACCAGCCGACAGAAAAGCTGAACCTTCAACACACCTCGAAACTCTCGTTTAACCTCCCGAAATCACACTGAGGCCCCTGGGACCTCAACCAAAAGCACCAACATAACCCATAACATCATTCAAACTTGTTCCAATCATCAACACACACCAAACAACACTAAAACCATCAATTCACATCGGATTCAAGCCTAAGTTTCTTCAAAACTTCCAAAATGCGCATTCGATCAAAAACCTGACCAAACAATGTCCGAATGACCTGAAAATTTGCATACATATACAAAATCACCTAACGGAGCTACTGCAACTCTCGGAATTCCAGTCTGACCCTCGGATCAAAATCTCACCTATCCTCCGAAATTCGCCAAAATTCCAACTTCGCCAATTCAAGCCTAATTCTACACCAGAACTCCAAATTCAATTCCGATTTCACTCTTAAGTCACAAATCATCCCCCGAAGCTAACCAAATCACCGAAATTCACATCCGAGCCTTCTAACTATATAGTCAACTTTCGGTTGACTTTTCCAAAACAAGCTTCCTTCTAAGAGGCTAAGTGCCTCATTTCCAACTAAAACCAATTCAATTCTATCCGATTCATTCAAATACTGATATTGAAACATAGAACAACATAATATGGGGGAAACGAGGCGATAACTCACGTGACAACGGGCTAGGTCGTCATATATAATACCTGAAGTGAAGTTGCTCATGGCCTTAAACTGCTGAATGGTGTGCTAAGGCTCAAAATGACCGATCGGGTCGTTAAATTCTCTCCCACTTAAACATACGTTCACCCTCGAACGTGCTAAGAACTGTGTTGGAGTTTCCTGTAGTCACTATTTAACACCTCGAACACCTACCCGTGCTGCCACAACATCAGTTGAGCACATAAGCTCAATCAAATCTGAAGATACTCTCCTTTATCTAGGCAAATAAGCCTTAGAGACCAGTTTCGACATCCGAAATTCCCTGCCAGGCTTGTTTCCAATATATGAACACCGTATCAATCACTATACGAGGTACCATAACAAGATTGCATACCTTTTCTGAATTCTCACCATGCACCACATCATTCACAAGACCATAATAACATTCTCTGATCATAATAACCAACATTCCCCGAATATGATGCTCACAATGCACCTCAAGATATATATAAGTCTTGTTCCAACTCTCACAATACCGCCACAACAGAAGAGATGTGTAGAAATACATACCCAACTGTCAAGTCAACAAATCATTGAGGCTACACTCCTGACAAGAACATTACAACAAATCACATAAGGAGATACACATCGAGTTAAATTGCTCATTACAACAAAATACTGAATATCGGTCACAAGCACGCTAAGTGCATAATTCCATCCCTGAGGGGAAATATAGTGCCATAAGCTAACAAACTCAAGCACAACTGAAGTGCAATATATATTCTGAAACTGAAGAGAAATTCTGCTCACATGACACCATCGCTACGCGGAACCTCAACACATAAGAAAATTATCGAGTCGTTCACAATTTACATGGCACAATATAGCATTACATGAAATAGCTGACGACGAAATAACATCCCCCTTCTGAATACTCCTCCATAAGAAGCGTTATGCTGAAATGAACACATCCAGCCTGATATAAGGCCCATATTCATACTTAAATCCATTCACAGACCTCAAGTCGATTTTGATTGTACCGAACTAGGCCAATACTCTTTTGTGGGTCCATAGTAACCCCTTCTTCCCATAACACCCAAGTACAACCATCATAGTGGAATAGTCCTCCACAGTCCATAACCTAATACACCGAGTGGCCTCCAGGCATAAATTCTCAAATTAATGATATCACCACAATCCTCATACTTGGTTTCATTCTTCAATCAATCAAGTAAATACATGCCACACTTATACAATCTTCTAGTGGGTCACGCTCCCATGACCTTCCGTAGTAGATAACAAGTCTGCACATCCATACCACCGGACGCACTAATGCTGAAAAGCGATCAAGAATCCAAAACATGGATGCAAAGCCTCTTTTATAAAACACCAAATCTCAAGTGACGTTGAAGACAATGCCAGCTTACTCTAATCATTCAAATTCCTTTCATGCTCATCCAAGCTCGTGACATTCTTGTCAACACCTCATCACAACCTTGATTCTTACTTTTAAATTTGATATCACTCACTGTACCCAACATGCCAATATGCGATAGCACAACATCTTCATCTTAACTCCAGAACTACTTATATGGTAAACACTTCATCACCTGAAACTTTTTACTTAACTCATTCCAAGAGGACCATAGCAACACGCGAGTAACTTCTCATAACCGTAGAATATTCAAATCCTCAAGTAGTGGTATAAACCACCATAACCCTTCTGGGATCCGCCTACACATAACAAGCTATAATACTTGAATACTTCCAAATATAATCAATTACGGAGGCCGTCAAGCCTCGTGCGCACCGCCACCACTATGCCAATTCAACCATGGCTGACCAATCTAACTTCCTCTAATTCATCCTTAACTTGCCCTAGAGATAATATTAGCTCCATTCCTTACATCATCAACTTAAATCCGCACTCATCTTGAGTGAACCCATTCCATGAGACCACATTGTCTCCAAACCCAAGAACCACTTCATACCCTCTTTGCACGCACATTCGCATCTTCAACTGATGCACCCAAACTGATAATCCCTCTATGGATTCGAAGTCTTTTTCCCTTTTTCCTCCTAACGCTATACTGCAAGTCAAAAAAATCATAGATCATTCCGAGCCTTTTATCATATTCTGCTACAAAAGCTCGATTCTTAACCATACTGTGGGCTTAAGCACCACATTTTTAAATCCTTTGAATTCACTAGGACCGTTGTTGAGAGCCACCCACTTTGACTTGGTCCCGAATACAATCAACTCCATGAATCTTCTAGCACATGATCACTCTCTCGACGAAGCACCCGGCCGAATCACTTTCCTTGAAACCCGCATCTACACAAGGCATAAATCATGTACCCTTCCCCAAGTCTGAACATGAGTCAATAAGGCCTACTATAGCACCCCTTTAACAATTCCTTTCCTCAAATTACCTCTTATGTTCCTCTCCCTTAGCTGAAATAACCCATCCATATGTTAATAACCTGAAATCTCACAAATAGACCACCATGAAATCCAATAGTAGGTGGTAGGACTCTCTCACTTAGCTTGAAGCCACTATTACACAACTCTGGAACCTACAAAAATTCTTTATCTCTCGTTGACATAACCTTGCGCAATCCACTGCCAAATTCCTCTTCAATTAGCATTTCATGAACACTCTAAGTCTCTAGCAACAATCACATATTCAACTTCTTACTAGATAGTCAGTAGGATTCTTCGCAGAAGCTTCGCCAACCACACAACTGTTAATCCGCTCACAGGAGATAACCTCTTGTAGAAATTACATGTTGTCATCTCCCAACGACGCTCATTACTACCAAATCATTAACCTATCCTGAGCCCGTGCTTATTCACTAGCTGGACGAATCCGTTCATTCCTCATGGACATCCACTAAAATACACTATAATATCTCCCCATTTCAATTTTATATTGTATCCTCCTTCATATCAAGCAGCTCTTTTCCGTCATATCAAATATCCTGCCGTATGCTAGCCAATATTTCAAATTACACTCGTAAACCCAATCACCGTCCACTAAAATTTCCAAACCACTCTAACTTTTCCTCAATGTGTGTAGTTATCTTGCCACTGAATCCATGTGCTGCTTTGCCACTCTCCCACTTGGGCCTAACCCCCTTCTTTAAGCAACTATTCGACTCCCGCTTCTTACTCCTGGCTTCCTTAAAAATTTAACCATCGCCTGACACTTTCCACATGTCCTTCCTTGTTCATTAATGACCAGTTGTTGCCTTAAATCAATATATATTTCGGTAGAACATGAACCAATAGACCGCTACTAACTTTTAAACCTTTTCAAAGATCATCTCTCTCAAGCCGTCAGTAGTAGAAATACACATTCAAACCTAAACCACCGTACCCTGCGATCTATGACAGTCGTTTCTCCAATTTTATCTTACAATATCCTTCCACAAGGGCGAATTGTAGAATGTCTTAATGCCGGAGAACTTAGTACATTCAACAAGGACAATGACACCTCATCACAGATGAAAATTCCACCACGCTCGCAAATACCAAGCCTCGTTACTCCATCAACCCAAATCTGAACATTCTTAGCCCGATTGTCTTTTCCCCACCGAGAATAAAATACTGAATCTTTAAATAATGCACTGAGTAAACCTCCCTTCAATTCATTCATTGTCCTAACACGTAGGCAAATATCCTATCATCACATCAATACCGCACGATAACTGTTCATAAGCATCATGGCAATTTGTGCCTAGCTCAAAGCTCTCAGAAGTACGGCTACTAAGCTGAAATGACAGAATATCCTTCCATAAGGCGACGACAATAGTCAAATCAACTATGTAGAGCATCTCGCACCACCGCTGTAGTACCTTTAAAATTTCTCCATTCCTAAGTATAATAAGAGCTCCACGTCACATATGATTGAATAGGAAGGAAATAAAGGCATAAGCCTCAAAGGAATCAAACTGCACGATAAGGAATCAAGAAGGGGAGTACTCCTAATAGCCCTGTAGCCTCTCAAAGATAAGTACAGACGTCTCTGTACCAATCCGTGAGACTCTACAAGACTTGCTCATGACTCGTGAGACCTAAAGAAACCTAGATTTCTGATACCATATTGTCACGACCCAAAATCCATCAAAGTTGGTGATGGCGTCGGACACCTCGATCAGGCAAGCCAATATTGACTAATTAATTAAACTCTCACTTTAAAATTTTAGGAACCATAATTTCCTTTAATTTAACTAGTAAAAAGCTAATCATCACTGAATAAATAATAATGTTTATAAATTTTAATATTAAATATCACATAATCATCCCAGAAATCGGTGTCACAAGTGCATGAGCAATCACTAGGAAATCAAATGAAGTACAATAACTGTGTGGAATACAGATTTGGACAGGAAGTAAATACAATACACTGAAAGAGACTATGCTGGTTGCGAGTCGCCTCGAGAGATGCAGCTTGCCGAAGTCTCCGTACTATCCATACTGCTACGTCCATTAGGTCGTTAGAGGTACATATGCTTGTGCAACAAAAATGCACAGCAAGTGTAGCATGAGTACAAAAATAACGTGTACTCAGTAAGTATCTCGTCTAATCTCGAAGAAGTAGAGATGAGAGGTCGACTTCGACACTTACTTGTGACGACCTGGCCAGTCGTCTCATGAGTTACCACTTTGTTTCCACTATTTCTGCTTCTAATTGCTTTGTATGATGGTTCTATATACGATCGGGTTGATTGGTTAGGGTTCAGAAAGGTTTTGGTAAGGTTTCAGACACTTAGTCTTGTTTATTCTGAAAATGGTAACGACAATTAAATTTGTAAAATGGGACTCTAAAAATACGTGATCAATTCTCGAGCCAGTTTTTGGAGCAGTTGATACTAGTAATATGAAACTTAATGATGGAGCACGAATTAAAACGAGCTAATGATCGAACCAAAGGGCCTACCGCCTGGGTATAATCTTGGCCGATGGGGACGTCGTGGTCGAACTCAAACTATTGGGGATAGTCAAGGATGGGATACAAGTTAAAGATATAATCAAACAAAGCTCTTTATAGCCAAAACTAAGTTATATGATGAAGAACACATATAAAAGTGAGGGTATTAAGATATCCTCGTGCCGATATCAAATAAAGAACAGATAAGAAGACAAATAAGCTAAAATGACTTCAAGGCAGTAAAGACAAGGGAGTTAGAGAAGAGAGAGAGAGAGAAGATATTATTGAACTTGAGTAGAATGGTTGGAGCTCTCCTTTACAGGGTATTAATGACTCCCTTTTTCTAAGAGGGAGGAGCCCAAACTTAGTACAAGATACGTTGTGTGATAAAGGAAATGGGATGGGACAGCCAACTAGCCATATGACGTATGCGTGGGCCGACGTTCAGCTACTCAAATAGACTTAGTCAACCCCGAATACATTTTTTGGGAGCTTCCTGCATTCGTCGGGGGTTCGATCGATGTTACCTTCGGCTGGGTGTCAACAGATCTTGAGGGAAGTGGCCGGCTCGAGGTCTCGGGCCTCCAGAGTGATCTTTTGAAGCATTTTTCCGATAAGAAATCGGCCATCCGATTTCACCGTGCACGGATAGTCTCTATATTTCTTAGAGGGAAGCGATGAGAAATGTTTTTGACACCCCATTTTGCGGGCTCTTAAAATGACATTGTGTTGATGGCACAGCCCCTTTCACAAGTGTCGAGGCATTCCACCTTTTTGCTTCTCTAAGATCATTAGAAATATCATGACTCCTCGCTCCTCAGGGTCGTATAATTGCTATCGATTTAGCTTCCATGAATGTATTAATTGCGGATGTTGTTACGTTTTTCGAGGGCGGTAATGGCGTCGTCGGTTACTTTGCCCTCCCCCTATATATGGGGCTTCTTGTGATCAACTTTTCATTCAAACTTCCTTCAATACCCATCCTTTTCTCCTTTTCTGCTATTTTTTAGTCTTTACATTCTCACTATGTTTGAGGCCCACGTCCTCAAGTTCTTACGCCATGTGTGCCATGGCCAAACTCTCGATCCTTCTTTGGTTGGATGCATTTGTGCCACTCTGATGCTATAGTTGTTATTGTTGTTGTTGATGTTGTCTCCATTGGCTCGAGGCAATAAAGCAGGGGGTCGATTTCCTCCGAGCCGGGAAAAGACTCGGATTATGCACCACTGCTCAAGAGGGGGCAAAAATTATATGCTGCTGCTCACCCTCCTTCCTCGACTTGGCATGTTACACCCCCTTTGGATCCCTAGGGGTATGGTGACAGTCTCCGCTGGCTGTTGCCTCCCGGGATGAGGCAACGTCTTAAGAAGTGGCTTCAAGATGGTAGTACTGGCGGAGTTCGTACTATCCAAATGTTTTGCCCAGCCACTTCTTGTCTTCTTTCGACATCTCCGTCATTATTTTACTCTTCTCCCCCACCTTCCTCTTCTATATCCTTCCTTCTGAAGATGCCATTCTAGGGGGATTAGGATGAGGTCGAGGGGATCGGGCTCAGAATATATTGTCTTTGAGGTCATATGCCTGATAGAATGATAATGGAAGTGCAGTATAAAATAGGCTAGATCCTTAGGCTTACATATTACATGTATTTCTTTGCCCCCCCCCCCCCTTTTTGTAAAAGCTTCCTGCGGTCTTTTGTAACCGTGTATAATGTAATAGAATGTAAGTATCCCTCGAGGGTCGTTGTAAACGAATACTTATGCAAATACAAAAGACATTTTCTTGGTTTCTTTCTTCGATATTTGTCGTGTCCCTTTATATTTTTGGCAGCTTCGAGTGCATGGTCCTATTTTGTCACCCCTCAGGTGCGCGTATTGCTCCCAACCTTCTATTGACGAATTGGATTCGTGCGGGGTCTTTTTGTGACTTTTCCAACCGGGCACATATTAGTCCAACAACCTCGGGCCACCGGGGCCTTTTCTCCGCACGAAAGTGTGGTCGAGGTCTTCAGGCCTCATAATGGCCCTTGAGAAGAGACTCGCCTGAGGATTCGTGGTCTTGAAACGTCGATAACTTCCCGGAGGTTATCTCTGAATGGAGGTCTGGATGTGCTTCGGGCTGTCCTGGTCATCATTCGGAGTCTGTTTTGTACGAGCATTTGTTAATGACGCCGCTCCCTTTGTAAATTTGCCTTATTTGACGAAGGCCTCCTAGGTTTGTATGCCAATTTGGTGGAGACACTATTGGTCTACTTTGGGCATTGTCTCACTATGGCAGAGGGAGGTCCTCGGGGTTGAGCATTACCTTGGGGTCGGAGTTGATGCCGAATGTCGGTGCCTTTGATTGGCGTTGGCTTGTTTCGGCCTTTTTCGTATACACTTGTGAAGTTGCTTCTATCTTTCGGGGATCCTCGGAGCTTGCTGATTTTATGGTGCTTGGCGGATGATGCCCTTAGCAGCTGCTTATTCGGGGTATGGCAAAAATTGGGCACGTCGATAGATAAGATATGTGTTGCATACTCATGAAGGAACTTTTATTGGGGCGAGACTGGCATGTGCCTCCGAGGAGAGTGCATCATCTGAGCCTGATGTTTTTAGAGCGGCGGTTTCTTTGGGCCAACAAGGGTTGGGCCACCAGGAGGGGTGTTTGGTCGTTGAATAAGCTTTGCCGGCTTTACTTTGTGGCAGGTTTCGGCATGATACCTCCGCATCTTGGATTTTGAGCTTTGATCCGAGTGGATATGGATGTGGAGCTATAGCTTGATTCTTCAAAGTGTCCGAATCGGGAACAGCCGGTGCCCGGACTGGCATAGCACTAAGCTGAACCGAGGATGGTGAAGGAGTGGCCATAAAAGCTGACCTTCGAGGGGGGTGTTTGCTCGTAGGGACTCATGCCGGGGGTACCGTTTTCCCGAAATGATTCGCTTGAGTGAGGGTAGTCGGGCATGGTGCCCGTCTTGTTTGCTGCTGATGCAACGAAGAACGAGGCTGGGGTTGATAGGCCTCCATTTTTTGGAGCGTCGACCTTGCCACTTTGTATTTTTCTTTTCACAGACTATGCTTGTAAAAGGAGAGCATATATAAACATAAAAAATGAGAGAAGTTATGAAGTTTTACCTTCTTTGTATTGCTTTTGATCTGGCGGACTGGTTTCTGTGTTTCGGCGGGAACCCCGTGGGTTAGGAATCGATATGTTAAGCCAGGAAAATTTTAAGTGCGATTGTTGATGTGAGCAGGTGTCGGAACCTTCACGTTTTGTCCAGTTGTTTTAGGCTTTGAGTCAGGCTTTTATCGAGCCTGCCTATCCTTCGATCTTTTTGTGCCAATGCGGGTGAATAGCGACTGTTCTCCTTTCTTGCCCTTAAGTATCTTGTCATTCAGATTATCTTGGGTTCAATCTTTGAGTTGTGTCGTGCTTCGAGCTTCAGCTGCCCCTTAAGCTTCTTCCTGCCTACATGGGCGGATAATGGTAGTGTTTTGTTTTGTGCCTTGGGTCGAGGTGACCTTATAGGTGGGTGGCCCGGAGGCTCACTCGGCTAGCGGTCGTAGAATTTATGTTGTACCCTTAGGCATACTTGTAGTTTGTGTTTATTTTAGGTCCCGTCTCCGAGTTGCTTTGCGATTCGAGCTTTAATTGACCTTTAAGTTTTTCCTTGCCCGCACGGGTGGACGATGGTGGCCTTTTATGCCTCGGTTCAAAGTGACCCTATAGGCGGGTGGCTCGAAAGCTCACTCGGCTAGTGGCAGCGGTATTTATGTCGTGCCTTCAGGCATATTGTAGTTTAACTTATTTCGGGTCCAGTCTCCAAGTCGCGTTGCGATTCAAGCTTTAATTGACCCTTAAGTTATTGGTTTTGGCTGGCAACAATTGCTCTTATGCTTTTTGGTCATAGAGATATTTTGATATGTGGCCCGTATGCTTGTTTAGTTAACTATTTTGGATTCGGTCTCTGAATCGGGTTATGATTTGAGCTCACTTTAATCCACAAGTAGTCAATTTTTGCTGGTGACAATGGCTCTTACGCTTTTTGGTCGTACAGACCTTTTGATATGTGTCCTGTAGGCTTGCTTAGCTGGCGATAATGGCTATTACATTGTTTTTGCCCGTGGGATTCTTATAGGCTTTGTTTTCCGCTCATTAAGGTCTTTTGAAAGATTTTTGCTAACCCGTCGTCAGTTCTAGAAGAACCTCAATTTCAAGTCATTATCGGCAATATTTTGAGCACCTAGGAAGGTTCATAGCTCGTAGGCTGAGTAGGTCGAAGCCTTTGTGATTTGGAGCTGACATGGTCGAAGATTGTTTTTGCCTGTTGAGGGAAGCCTGTTTTAACCGGTTCTTTCTGAAGTATATTCGAAGTAGTGGCATGCAATTTTGTTTAGCGACGGTCGGGCATCCCCTAGTCTCGTTATTTTGGCTGTATCAGCCATTTTGACCGTAGTCATGTGCGTTTAGCCAAAGCCATTTTTTATCCCAAGTGATAGTTTAGGCGTCTACACTGAGGTTATGCCCTTTCGGGATTCTTACAAATGTGACGTATAGCCTAAACTTCGGGATTTTGATGCCTGTTAAGGTCTTATAGTTTTCCATGCCTATTGAGGTCTTACAATTTTTTCGGTGATATAGAATGGACCTGGCTATTCCAAGTCTGTCCACTAAGGGTCTTACAATTTCGGATTTTCCAGCATATGGTGATTGTTGCCAGTCTCCGGGTCCTCAATTTGTTGAAGCGTGAAGACCACTTCTTATGAACTCGGAGCTATGTTGTAGGGGTTTTATGAGCCCGGAGTTCCGACCCTGGGTTCGTGCGAGTGCCAAGTTGTTGTCACTAAGTCTCCAAGTGTTTCAGGATGCATTTGGTGAAGAGACCCCTGCCGGGAATATACCATGACTTCCCCATTCAGAGAATGGAGTGCTGGAAGACGTCCTTTGATCCGTAGTCGCAATATACCTTGTTGTGTTGGTTTGACCTATATCGGGATAAATCTGATCGCTTGCGAGTTTGCCCCACCTGGAGAATCTTGTGGTTTCATAGCCTTGACCAAGAGGCCATTTAGGGCATTTTGAACTGCTGGCACCTGTTCTGGCATTTTTGGGGTATTTTCAGGGAGAAGATTTGTTATCTTACTCTGAGAAGGAGTTCCCTCCTCCCTTTTGACCAAAGGTATTTTTTGATTGCTTGATACAATAGTACATGTTTTTTGCCGACGGGGCCTAATTACATCGGTGTTTTGATGCATCGTTTTCTTATAGGGAACCTTATCTGGAATTTTCCAAAATTCCTACGAGCGGGCCACTTTCCGGGAGGAATGCCCTATCGCTTTTTTAAAAGCCGACCGCGGGGTTTGTTTTGAATATTTTGCAAAGTTCCCCTTCCGGTGGCTTGAAGATGTTTCCTCGTTAAAAACCTTGCCAGTAAAAACCTTTCTTTTAGGATAAAAACTCGATCGAAGGAAAAGAGTGCAACGGGTGCGCCTTTGGGTCTTCGAGGTTCTTCAGCAGCACTAATATCCTGGTAGCTTCTGGTTGGGTATCTGCGCAAAGGTTAATCCCGGATTTGAAAAATATCATAAGAAAAGGAATAGTTGTACCTTAAATCTAGATATGCAGGTGACGGCTTGGGATTGACCTATTATAACTGCCCGGGGGAGGAGATGCGGCGTGAATCTTTACTTTGTTTTGTCAAGTTCGATCGGGGGCGAGACCTGGTCTGCTCATGGTTTCATTTAGGGGCAGAGGCGTGAGGGCTAGTACCACATCGTGTATAACGAACATTTCTCTTTCCACGTGCTGTTCCCCGTAGACGGTTTTGATCCCATCCTTTGTCGGGAATTTTATCACCTGATGAAGGGTGGATGGTACTGCTCTCATGCAGTATATCCAGGGTCGTCCAAATAAGGCATTATATCTCATATCTCCCTTGATGACATGGAACTCGGTGTCTTGTGTTATGCCGACCACGGTAACCGGAAGGATGATTTCTCCTTTTGTTATTTCTCTAGCCATGTTGAAACCATTGAGGACCCGAGTGGTGGGCACAATTCGTTCGAGCAGCCCAAGTCGTTCTATCACCTTCGACCTGATGATAGTGGCCGAGCTACCTAGATCCACGAGTACACATTTTATTTGAAATGATTTCACAATAAAGGAGATTACCAAGGCATCGTTGTGGGGTTGAGACATGGCCTCGATGTCTTCTTCGCTGAACGTGAGGGCATCTTCGGGGATATATTCCCGAGTCATTTTTCTCTGGTGATGTATATATTTGTTCTCCTCATTATGGGTTCATGCAGGGCATCGGCGCCCCCCCATAATCATGTGGATGACATGTTGCGGCTCGTTTGCCTCGTTTTTCTTGGTCGCCTCCCTCTCTCGGAATTGATTTTTGTCCCGATCGCTGAGAAATTCTCGGAGATGCCCTTTGTTGAGTAGTCGAGCCACTTCTTCTTGTAACTGATGGCAGTCCTCGATCCTGTGACCGTGTGTGTTGTGGAACTCGCATATTAGGTTGTAATTTCTCTGTGAAGGGTCTGACTGTATCAGTTTGTCCCACTTGGCATCCCTGATTTTGCCAATAGCAAACCCGATGTATGAAACATCGACACAGAAGTAGTATTCCAATAAGTGGGGCGCGTTTGTTGGTGTTATACTTCAATCGAACCTGGTTCTGTTGATAAGTCCTCGAGGGTCCTGTCCTCGATCTATCTTTTGATCTTTGCGAGGTAGGTTGCGTCTTGGGACATTCCTCCTATCTTCGAGGTACATCTGGTACCTTTCTTTGTTTGGTCTCGCTTCTTTTACCAGGAGTCTGCTTGGGTACACTAAGCCCGAAGGGGCTCCCAGTTGGTCGTCCTCGGCCCTGATCTTTGACTGGTACCAGTTGTGGACGTCCGACCAGGTCACGGCCGGATATTCGATCAGGTTCTGATTCAGTTGTTTCGAGGCCACCGAGCTTTATTTGTTTAGGCCTTGGGTGAAGGCATGTACTGGCCAGTCATTGAGACGGGTGGCAGCTCCATTCGTTCCATCTGGAAGCGGGATGCGAATTCCCAAAGCATCTCGTTCTCTCTTTGCTTGATTTTGAAAACATCAGACTTCCTCGTTGCTACCTTGATAGCTCTCGTGTGTGACTTTACGAAGGAGTCTGCTAGCATAGCGAATGAATCTGTGAAGTCGGGAGCCAAGTTGTGATACCACATCATGGCCCCCTTTGAGAGTGTTTCTTCAGTTTTTTTCAGAAACACGGACTCAATTTTGTCATTTTTTATATCGTTGCCTTTTACAGCGCAGGTATAGGTGGTGACGTGATCGTTGGGATCGGTGGTACCATTGTATTTGGGGAGTTCCGGCATCCTGAATTTTTAAGGAATGGGCTTTGGGGCCACATCCTCGGGGAACGACCTCTGTATGAATTTCTTCGAATCCAGACCTTTTAGGACCGGGGGCGCTCCTAGGATATGATCCACTCGAGAGATGTAGGTCTCAACTTTTTTATCGTTGGTTGCAATCATTTTTCCACCCAATTCGATCATTTTGGTGAGATCCTCCAGCATCTCCACTATGATGGGGTCAGCCACTGACCTATTATTACTTGATCTTTCGGGTATTTGCTTGGCGGGAGGAGCTGTCTCCGGTGCTGGTGTGCTGGGAGTTCTTGGATGGCTTTGGAACTGAGCAATGGCCAGTTGTTATGCCTGCAATATTTCAAAAATAACGTGAAGGCTAACTTCCTATTCTTCCCGGGCCGGGGTTTTTTGAACTTCCTGTCAGTCGCTGTGTCGCATGCTTTTGTCAGTGTGAGAAGTTTTGTTGACTTGTTGTGCATCCTGTGAGTCCATGTCTGCTTGAATCGGCCCGGGTGCGTTATCGAGATTCTGTAATGGTGCTCTGGCGGCCGGGATAGCTACACCATTTTCCCTATGATCTCCGAGGCGATCGTTCTCCACTTTATTTATTGAGCCAGACATTTTGACCTGAAAACAAAGGCTCTTGGACAAGAAAAAGTGTGAAAGATAATATGCGTTTGTGTAATGAAACTAGCAAGAAAATAATCACTATTATTTTTAGCCCCACGATGGGCGCCAAACTGTTTACCATGAAAATGGTAACAACAATTAAATTTGTAAAATAGGACTCTACAAATACATGATCTATTCCCGAGCCAGTTGTTGGAGAAGTTGATGCTAGTAATAGGAAACTTAACAATGGAACACTAATTAAAACGAGATAATGATCGAACCGAAGGGCCTGCCGCCCGGGTATAAGCTTGGCCGATGGGGACTTCGGGGTCGAACTCGAGCTATCGGGGATAGTCAAGGATGGGATAACAGTTAAATATATAATCAAATAAGGCTCTTTATAGCCAAAACTAAGTTATATGATGAAGAACACATATAAAAGTGAAGGGTATCGAGGTATCCTCGGGCCGATATCAAATAAAGAACAGATAAGAAGACAAATAAGCTAAAATGACTTCGAGGCAGTAAAGATAAGGGAGTTAGAGAAGAGAGAGAGAGAGAGAAGACATTATTGCACTTGAGTAGAATGATTGGAGCTCTCCTTTACAGGGTATTAATGACTCCCCTTTTATAAGAGGGAGGAGCCCAAACTTAGTACAAGATACATTGTGTGATAAAGGAAATGGGATGGGACAGCCAACTAGGTTTATTATGCGTGCGTGGGCCGACGTTGAGCTGATCAAATAGACTTAGTCGACCCCGGATATGTTCTTCGGGAGCTTCATGCATTCGTCGGGGTTTCGATCGATATTACCTTCGGCTGGGTGTCGATAGATCTTGAGGGAAGTGTCCGGGTCGAGGTCCTGGGCCTTCAGAGTGATCTTTTGAAGCATTTTGCCAATGAGAAATCGGCCCTCCGATTTCATCGTGCACAAGTTTCTTTTGAGAAGTTTAAGTTGGAAAAAGTCAACCGGATATTGACTTATGTGTTCGAGGACTCGGATGTGAGTGATCGGTGTGAACTCAACCCTTGGGAAGAGTGGGCGCTAACTACTTTTACCCGATAGTGGTGTCGGGGTCAATTTCCACAGGGAGCTAGTTATGTGAGTCGAGTATTTGTGAAGTCTAGAAAAGTGCTTTGGCTCCTAATTTTGCTTCTATCATTTTTGGTTTTTCTTTTGTTTATCAACTACAATTGTAAACTAAATTATGCTAAGTAATGATGCTAGTTGTATGCAATAAGAGAAAAGCACTAGGGTCGTAGCACTCGCCTAGGTGACTAATTAACGGATATAGAATTTTAATGCAAGGATGATAATTAAGGGGAATATGGATAACCGTTGCACTATAGCACTCACTCTCACACCTCTCGGTAGAGAGTGATTTTTCCCAATTGACTCTCGAGAGACCATTTGGGTAGGCTAATTTGCCCAAGCAACTAATTGTTCAAGTGGGGTAATTACTCTCTCGAGGTTCAACCCGTTACTTGGGACTACCATTCTCATGGGTCCATCCCAAATCCTTGTTGGGTTAATTGTGAGGTCATAGACTCTCTTTCTCAAGAAGAGTCAAGACCCACTAATCTAGACTTAGTGTTTGCAACCACCAAATCTGAGTGAAAACATACAATCAACCCAAATACCAAACACCCAACATCATCCAAGCATCAAGCAAAAACACCCATTAATTACCCACACTAGGGTTGAGCCACAACCCTAGCTAATGGGTTTAGCTAAACATGGTAGAAATAGAAATAGAAGATATTGACATAATCATTAACTACAAGCTTAATCTACTTGAATCCACGTTAATTACAAGAGAAAATTGCCTAAAGTAAGCTAATATCAAGTGCCTCGTGCTCAGCTGCTCAAATAGATTACCCAACTTCACCTAAAAGAGTAAAATGTTCTATTTATACTACATAGGAAAAATCGTACAAAAATACCCTTGAGGGTCTGGCGCGGACCGTATAGAAATGTCATGCGGCCGCGTAGGGTAACTGGTCTTCATATCTGGCTTCTGGACTTGAGGAAGCGGACCGCGTAAAAATGTCATGCGACCGCATAGGTTGAGTCATGCGTACCGCGTGGAAATGGTGCGCGGCCGCACAGGTTTAGTCATACGGACCGCATGGAAATGGTGCGCGGCCGCACTGTAGAAATCGTCCTAATTTTGACTCTCTGATCTTTTACCCACACGGACCGCACTGATTTGGTGTGCGGCCGCATGGACCTTTGCCTTGACTTTTTGAGCCTCTGATCAATCATCATTGCTGACCGCGTAGAAATGTCTGCGTTCCGCGTGGATCTTCTTCACAATTGCTGATTCTCTGAACTATTCTGCACGGCCGCGTGTCAAATCAGTGCGGTCCGCGCTGGTTGGGCTTTAACTTGATAGCTTTCTGAACCTTCCTATGCGGCCGCACATCAGAATAGTGCGGTCCGTGCAGGTCACCTATTTCCCACTTTCAGTCATCTTTTGATGCTTGGCATATTTCACTCCTTTTTTAGCCGATTTGTGATATTTATCATTTAGTCGCTAAAACCTGTAATCAAGCGCAACTTGTAAGCAATTCCGGACTAATCAAGAGAAATTTATGCACAAAGCTCGGGTAAGAATGGGTATAAAACATGCACAGTTCATAGTTATCAGTGAGTTTCGATGGTTCGGTTAGCTTTGGGAGGTGATTTGGGACTTAGGAGTGTGATTGGAATGAGGTTTGGAGGTCTGAAGTATATTTAGGCTTGAATTGGCAAAAATGCATTTTTGGCGATTTCTGGTTGGTAGGTGAGATTTTGATATAGGGGTAGGAAAAGGGAATTTCAAGAGTTTCAGTAGTTTCATTGTTTCATTTGGGATGTGTGCAAAATTTCTAGGCATTCGAACGTGGTTTGGTTGAGTTTTTTATCAAAAGCGGAATTCAGAAGAATTTAGAAACTTAGGCTTGAATTCGATGTGTTTTGGTTGATTTGGTGTTGTTTGAAGTGTTTTTAAGATTTTTACAAGTCTGAATAAGGTTTTGGGGCATGTTGATGCCTTTGGTTGAGGTCCCGGGGCCTCGAGTGAGTTTCGAGTGGTCAATCGGACCATTCCATGAAGTTTGGAACTGCAGAAAATTGCAGGTCAGTGCTGCAGAAAAATGACATTCGCGTTCGCGAGAGGATCCTCGTGTTCGCGAAGGGTCAGTTGAGGAAGCTGGACTTTAAGCGTTCACCTTCGCGAGGAAGGCTCTGCATTCGCGAAGGGGCTGGGCATCTGTGCATCGCGTTCGTGGAGTTGTTGTCGCATTCGCATAGGAGAAATAGGCAGCTGAGCTTCAGGGAAATTTTATTCATCGCATTCGCTAGTGGGGAACGCGATCGCGTAGGTTTGTGTGAATGAAGCATCGCGTTCGCAATTGGGAGGTAACGATCGCGAAAGATAAAATTTGGTCAAGGTTATTTTGTGCTTCCCGAATACGAGGCTTTGACCGCGTTCACGAAGAAGGATTTCAGGCCTGGGCAAAAGGTTTAAATAGTCATCTTGTTCGCGAATTTGGGGTTTATTTCTTCCGTTGTTGGTCACTTTTGGAGTTTTTTTAAGGAGATTGAAATGGAATTCAAGGGGAATAACTTTGAGGTAAGAATTTTGGACTTAAAGCTCGATTATAATGTAAACTCTACCTAGTAAATCAGGGAATCTAAGCCTAAAAACTTAGGAATTAGGGCTTGAGATTAAGAGACTTTAAAACGAGAATTTGATGGGACATTTGGACTCCGATTTCAGTGCTCTTGGTATGTATGGACTCGTGGGAGGATAAGGATTCCGTGGATGTGATTTTTATCAATTTTTGAGACATGGGCTCAGGGGTCGGATTTGGCCAATTTTGGGATTTTTGGTATTATTTGATTGTTTTCGCTTGGACTTCGTTCCCTTAGTATATTTTGACGTCGTGATTCTGATTTTGGATAGATACGACGGGAGTGGAGGCCGATTCGAGGGTAAAAGGCATCGTGGAGTAGCATTTTCACCAGTTTAAGGTAAGTAACCATTGTAAATCTGGAATTGTGAGTACAAAACCCCGGTATTTGAGTTGTTTTGGATAAATGCAGTGACGCACATGCTAGGTGACGAGCGTGTGGGAATGCACCGGTAGGGATTGTGACTTGGTCCGTCCCGTAGAGACTATTAAGCTGCGTATTTGATTTGAAACTTTATGATATTCCGTACTTTAGTCATTTATACTATATTATGGGATGTACGCTATGTTTGGGGCCTTGTGTCGACCTGTTGACACCCTTACGGGCAGTTTTACTGTTTTTCCTCACTCTACTTGATTGAAAGCATATCCTCAGTCATGTTTTACCTGTTTATTATTCAAAACATGTTTTATCACTCTACTTCTTAAATGTGAGGACTGCTTAGACTGAGTTCCCTAATTTCAAATGTTGTGCCCGAGAGGCTGTGAGTTTAATGACTGAGAGGGGTTGAGAACCTAAAGTTGCGGATATTTATATATGTATGAAATATTGGATCGGGATGGATGTTGTAGAGAAACTTATATGGATTGGGCTACACTCAGGCTGCCCGTCGCAGCGATATGATGCTTGGGTTGTAGGAGCCCCTTCGGAATCTGCACACCCCCAGTGAGCATAGTTGACTATAAACTATGGATCGGGCTACACGTCCCAGTGGTTGCTATGATTTCTATTATTCTGAGATATTAATGAGCCTGAGTGCTGAGAGTGAGTACTGAGTGACGAGAGTTGGGTCATGAGTGATTGAGAAGCTGCCCGAGAGGCCACATTTTGAGTGATACTTTGCCCGAGGGGCCAATTATGATATTTTTCATTGATTCACTCTTCTTTTAAAATTAAGCCTCTGTTGTAAGAAAATGCTAAGTATATGATTTCAAGTATTTAAATTGAAATTGATGAATTTTCAACGACATTGGTTTTAAATAGTGGAATTTGATCTATTATCCCGTTGCCTATTCATTTATATGATTTTTAACTGCTCGTCACTGCTTTCAGACCTTATTTACTTTAGTTACTTACTGAGTCAGCGTACTCACGTTACTCCCTGTACCTTGTGTGCAGATCCAGAAGCCCGAGCGTCAGAGTGAGGGTCCTCAGCTGATCCAGAGTTTGCCAGAGATTTCAAGGTAGTAGCATGGCATCCGCAACCCTGTTTTCTCCTTCCTAGAGTTGAGTCACGAGTGACTCAGAGGCCACATTTTGAGTGATACTTTGCCCGATGGGCCAGTTATGATATTTTTCACTGATTTCACTCTTCTTTTCAAATTAAGCCTTTGTTGTAAGAAAATGCTAAGTATATGATTTCAAGTATTTAAACTGAAATTGATGATTTTTCAATAAAACTGGTTTTAAACTGTGGAATTTGATCTGTTATCCTGTTGCCTATTCATTTATATGATTTTTAACTGCTCCCTACTGCTTTCAGACCTAATTTACTTTAGTTACTTACTGAGTTGGCGTACTGACATTACTCCCAGCACCTTGTGTGCAGATCCAACTGCCCGAGCGGCAGAGTGAGGGTCCTCAGCTGATCCAGAGTTTGCCGGAGATCTTAATGTAGTTGTATGGCGTCCGTAACCCTGGTTTTTCCTTCCTATCTTGTTCTTTTCCGTATTTCTAAACTTATGTTGTATTAGACAGTCAGTTATGTAGTAGAGGCTCTAGACTTGTGACACCAGATACTTGGGTATGTGTAGTTTATGCTTTATTGACTTCTGCATATATCTAGTTGTTTTAAACACTTATTATGAAAAAAATTGGTATTTAAACCCGTGTTAGAAAATGGCTTATTAAAGGAAAATGGGTTGTGATTAAATGGTTGGGTTGGCTTGCCTAGTAATGTGATAGGCGTCGTCACAACCGGTATTTGGGATCGTGCACAGTTGGTATCAAAGCCTAGGTTACATAGGTATCGCGAGTCATAAGCCGGTTTAGTTAAATCTCGCGGATCAGTACAGATACGTTTGTATTTATCCTCGATAGGCTGCAGAACCTTTAGGAAAAACTTCATATTATTGAAATTCTTGTCGTGTGAATCGGTTGATCAGAGTACTAAACTTGAATTATTCCATTCTCTCACATATGGTGAGGACACGTGTTACCGGGCAGGATGGACGACCACCAGTATCACCAGCTGGGGCCGCTAGAGGCCGAGGATGCGATCGAGGCCGTGGTAGGGGCAAAGCAGCTAGGGCAACACCTGTAGATCCACCAACTGTCCCAGTTCAGGATCAGGTCCCAGTTGTGGACACTACAGTAGCACAAGCTATGCCTATTGTGATTCCAGGCCTTAGGGAGGCTTTAGCTCAGATTTTATCAGTGTGTACCTGTTTGGCTTAGGCAGTCTCAGTTACTACAGCCGCAGCTACCTCCCAGGCCGGGGAAGGCACCCAGACTCCTATTGCTCGCACACCTAAGTAGGTTGTGCAGGGACTCCAGACACCAGGGGCACCTCCAGCCCAGTCAGTTGCACCAGCTAAGAAATTTGTAGTACCAGTTATGCCGGACGACGAGCAGTGTTGACTAGAGAGGTTTGGTAGACTCCAGCCTCTGACTTTTAGCCGTGCAGAGGGCGAGGATACCTAGGGTTTCTTGGATAAGTGCCAGAGGATGCTTCATACAACGGGGATTCTAGAGACCAGTGGTGTAGCATTTATCACCATTCAGTTTCCTGGGGTTGCCTTCACTTAATGGGAGGCGTATGAGAGGCATAGGCTTGTTGGTGCAGTGCCCCTTACATGGCAGTTGTTCTCTGTTCTCTTTATGGAGAAGTATGTGCCATAATCTTGCCGAGAGGATTTACGCAGGTCAGGGAGAGATGACTATGATGCAGTATGAGATGCGGTTCTCTGAGTTATCCCATCTTATGGTTTGGTTGGTTCCCATAGATAGATAGAGGATCAGGAGGTTTGTTGATGGACTCACATATCAGCTTCAGATTATCATGACTAGGGAGAAGGTGACAGGTGCTACTTTCGAGGAGGTTGTTGACATTGCCCGTGAGATTGAGTCTGTTCGCCGCCAGAAGTGAGAGGAAAGGGAGGCCACGAGGCCTCGAGGATTTCGTAGCTTTAGCAGTTCTCCTTCGAGGGGTCAGTTCCAGCATGGCAGAGGCCGTCCATTTAGGCAGGCTTAGTCAGCTCGCCCAGATTATCGTGGGGCATCATCGGGTCATGGTTTTCACATGTCTCATTAGGGCCACTCATCACTTAGTTCCCTTCTAGCCCAGAGTTCATCTCGTGCTCCATCAGTTCAGGGTTCTTCCATGCCAGGTTTTTCTACTAGTCATTACGGTGCTAGGGGTTCCCTTCAGTCCCCATCTCCAGTACCGGGGAGTTGTTATGAGTGTGGAGAGTTTAGGCATATAAGGAGGTAGTGTCCTCATCTTCATGATGGTCAGTCTCAGTAGAGGGGTCAAGCCTCGACTTCTGCTCTAGTTAGTTTACCACCCACCCATCCAGCTAGGGGTGGAGGTTATTAGCTAGGGGTCTCCCAAGAGGGGGAGGTCGATCATGTGGTGGTCAGGCTCATTTCTATTCCCTCCCAGGTAGACCAGATATTGTTGCTTCAGATGCCGTGATTTCAGGTATTGTCTAAGTCTGCCACAGAGATGCCTCTATACTATTTGATTCAGGTTCCACCTTTTCTTATGTGTCATCATACTTTGCCTATTATCTGGATACGCCCCGTGAGTCTCTTATTTCACCTATTCATGTATCTACTTCAGTGGGCGACACTGTTGTTGTAGACTGTGTGTATCGATCATGTGTGGTAACTATTGGGGGTCTGGTGACTCGAGTGGATCTTTTAATATTGTGTATGGTGGATTTTGATATTATTTTAGGCATGGATTGTTTATCTCTGTGTCGTTCTCTTTTGGACTGTCATGCCAAGACGGTCACATTAGCTATACCGAGTGTGCCACGGATTGAGTGGCGAGGTTTGACTGATTAGGTTCCCAGTAGAGTGATCTCATTCTTGAAGGCCCAGTGTATGGTTGGGAAGGGATATCTATCGTATCCAGCCTTTGTGAGGGATGTCGGAGTTAAGACTCCCGGTATTGATTCTATTCCAATTGTGAGGGATTTTTCTGATGTGTTTCCTGCAGACCTGCCGGGCATGCCACCGGATAGGGATATTGACTTTGGTATTGACCTGGTTCCGTTCACTCAGTCAATTTCTATTTTATCGTATTGTATGGCACCAGCAGAGTTGAAAGAGTTAAAGGAGCAGCTTCAGGAACTCCTTGACAAGGGGTTTATTCGGCCTAGTGTGTCACCTTGGGGTGTGCCGGTTCTGTTTGTGAAGAAGAAGGATGGCACTATGAGAATGTGCATTGAATATAGACAATTGAACAGAGTAACAATTAAGAACAAGTATCATTTGCCTCGCATTGATGATTTATTCGACCAGCTTTGGAGCGAGAGTGTTCTCCAAGATTGATCTCCGTTCAGGTTATCACCAGTTGAAGATCAGGGACTCGGATATTCTTAAGACAGCTTTCAGGACCCGATATGGTCATTATGAGTTCTTGGTAATGTCTTTTGGTCTAACCAATGCCCCAGCAGCGTTCATGCATTTGATGAACAACGTCTTCCGGCCTTATCTCGATTCATTTTCCATATTCTTCATTGATGATATTCTGGTGTATTTGCATAGTCAGGAGGAGCACGCATAGCATTTGAGAGTTGTGTTGCAGAGATTGAGGGAGGGGAAGTTTTATGCAAAATTCTCCAAGTGTGAGTTTTGGGTCAGTTCAGTGGCTTTCTTGGGGCACGTGGTGTCCAGCGAGGGTATTCAGGTAGATCCGAAGAAGATAGAGGCAGTTCAGAGTTGGATCAGACCGTCCTCCGCCATAGAGATTCACAGCTTTCTTGGTTTGGCAGGCTATTATCACCGGTTTGTTCGGGGATTCTCATCTATTGCATCACCCTTGACCAAGTTGACTCAGAAGGTTGATCCATTTGTATGGTTAGATGAGTGTGAGGAGAGCTTTCAAAAGCTCAAGACAGCTTTGACCACAGCTCTAGTGTTAGTTTTGCCATTAGCTTCAGGTTCATATACCATTTATTGTGATGTTTCGAGGGTAGGTATTGGTTGTGTATTGATGCAGGAGGGTAGAGTTATTGCTTATGCTTCTCGTCGGTTGAAGCCCCATGAGAATAACTTCCCCGTTCATGATTTGGAGTTGGCTGCCATAGTTCACGCGTTGAAGATTTCGAGGTATTACTTGTATGGTGTGTCTTGGGAGGTGTTTACTAATCATCATAGCCCCCATCATTTGTTCAAACAGAAGGATCTCAATTTGAGGCAGCAGAGGTGGTTGGAGTTGTTTAAGGATTATGATATCACTATATTGTAACATTCGGGGAAGGCCAATGTGGTGGTCGATACTTTGAGATGAAAGGCGGTGAGTATGGGGAGTTTGGCATATATGCCAGTTGGGGAGAGACCTCTTGCAGTTGATGTTCAAGACTTGGCCAATCGATTCGTGAGGTTAGATGTTTCGGAGCCTAGTCGGGTATTGGCTTGCGTAGTTTCTCGGTCTTCCTTATATGATCACATCAGAGAGCGCCAGTATGATGATTTGCATTTGCTTGTCCTTAAGGACAGATCTCAGCATGATGATGCCAGAGAAGTGACTATTGGTGATGATGGGGTGTTGAGGATGTAGGGCCGGATTTGTGTGCCCAATGTAGATGGGCTTCGGGAGTTGATTCTGGAAGAGGCCCATAGCTCGCGGTATTCCATTCATTTGGGTGTCGTAAAGATGTATCAGGATTTGAGGCAACATTATTGGTGGAGAAGAATGAAGAAAGACATTGTGGGATTTGTAACTTGGTGTCTCAATTATCAGCAGGTGAAATATGAGCATCAAAGATCGGGTGGCTTGCTTCAGTGGATGGATATTCCATAGTGGAAGTGGGAGAGGATCACTATGGACTTTTTTGTTGGACTTCCACGGACTTTGAGGAAGTTCGATGCTATTTGGGTGATTGTGGATCGGCTGACCAAGCCCGTGCACTTCATTTTGGTATGTACTACCTAATCTTTAGAGTGGTTGGAAGAGATCTATATCCAGGAGATTGTTTACTTGCATGGTGTCCCAATTTCCATCATCTCAAATAGGGGAACTCAGTTTACTTCATAGTTTTGGAGGTCTGTACAGCGAGAGTTGGGTACTCAGGTTGAGTTGAGCATAGCTTTTTACCCTCAAACGGACGGGCAGTCCGAGCTCACTATTTAGATATTGGAGGACATGTTGCGTGCTTGTGTCATTCATTTTGGAGGATCATGGTATCAGTTTCTACCACTTGCAGAGTTTGCTTACAACAACAGCTACCAGTCGAGTATTCAGATGGCTCCGTATGAAGCTTGTATGGGATACAGTGTAGATCTCCAGTTGATTGGTTCGAGCCGGGCGAGGCTAGGCTATTGAGGACATACTTGGTGCAGGATGCTTTAGAAAAGGTGAAGGTGATTCAGGAGAGGCTTCGTACAGTACAGTCGAGACAAAAGAGTTATGCTGACAGGAAGGTTTAGGATGTGTCCTACATGGTTGGTGAGAAGGTTCTGTTGAAGGTTTCACCCATGAAGGGTGTTATGAGATTTGGGAAGAAAGGAAAATTTATTTCTCGGTTCATTGGGCCTTTTGAGGTACTTCGGAGAATTGGGGAAGTGGCTTATGAGCTTGCCTTGCCACCCAGCTTGTCGAGTGTGCATCTGGTATTTCATGTTTCTATGCTCTGAAAGTATATTAGGTATCCATCCCATGTTATGGATTTCAGCACGGTTCAGTTGGATGATGATTTGACATATGATGTGGAGCCAGTAGCTATTTTGGGTCGTCAGGTTCAAAAGTCGAGGTCAAAGGGTATAGCTTCAGTGAAAGTTCAATAAAGAGGTTGGCCCATCATGGAGGCTACCTGGGAGACCTAGCGGGAGATGTGGAGCAGATATCCTCACCTGTTTGAGGCTTCAGGTATGTTTCTTGACTCGTTCGAGGACGAACATTTGTTTAAGTTGGGGAGGATATGACGACCCGGCCAGTCGTCTCATGAGTTACCGCTTCGTTTTCCCTGCTTCTGCTTCTATTTGCTTTGTATAATGGTTCTATATGTGATCGGGTTGATTGGTTAGGGTTAGGAAAGGTTTTGGTAAGGTTTGAGACACTTAGTCTCTTTTGAGAAGCTTAAGTTGGAAAAAGTCAATCGGATGTTGACTTATGTGTTAGAGGGCTTGGATGTGAGTTCTGATGGTTCAGTTAGCTTTGGGAGGTGATTTGGGACTAAGGAGTGTGATCGGAATAAGTTTTGGAGGTCCAGTAGATTTAGGCTTGAATTGGCAAAAATGGATTTTTGGCGATTTCCGGTTGGCAGGTGAGATTTCGATATAGGGGTCGGAATGGAATAACGAGAGTTGAAATAGTTCTGTTGTGTCATTTGGAATGTGTGCAAAATTTTAGAAAATTCAGACGTGGTTTGGTTGGGTTTTTTTATCAAAAGCGAAAGTCGAAAGATTTTGGAAACTTAGGCTTGAATCCGATGTGTTTTGGTTGATTTGATGTTGTTTGAAGTATTTTGCATATTTGTACAACTTTGAATAAGGTTTTGGGATATGTTGGTGCCTTTGGTTGAGTCCGGGGGGCCTCGGGTGAGTTTCAGGTGGTCAATCGGACTGTTCCATGAAGTTTGGAACTGCAGAAAATTGCAGGTCAGTGCTGCAAAAAAATGACCTTCGCGTTCGCGAAGGGTCAGTTGAGGAAGCTGGAATTTAAGCCTTCACGTTCGCGAGGAAGGCTCCACGTTCACAAAGGGGATGGGCATATGTGCATCGCGTTCGCGGGGGTGTTGTCGCGTTCGCATAGGAGCAATGGGCAGCTGAGCTTCAGGGGAGTTTTATTCATTGCATTTGCGAGTGGGGAATGCGATCGCGTAGGTTTGTCCGAATGAAGAATCGCATTCGTGATTGGGAGGTCGCGATCGCGAAAGAAAAATTTTGATCAAGGTTATTTTGTGCTTCGCGAACGTGAGGCTTTGACCCCGTTCGCGAAGAAGGATTTCAGGCCTAGGCAGAAGGTTTAAATAGGTGTCTTGTCGGCAAATTTTGGGTTTATTTCTTCCATTGTTGGTCGTTTTTGGAGCTTTTTGAAAGAGATTGAAGAGGGATTCAAGGGGAATCACTTGGAGTTAAGAATTTTGTACTTAAAGCTTGATTCTAATGTGAAATCTACCTAGCAAATCAAGGTATCCAAGCCTAAAAATTTAGGAATAAGGGCTTGATATTAAGAGACTTTAAAATGAGAATTTGAGGGGTCATTTGGACTCCGATTTTATTGTTCTTGGTATGTATGGACTCGTGGGAGGATAAGGATTCCGTTGATGTAATTTTTATAAATTTTTGAGATGTGGGCTCGGGGGTCAAATTTGGCCAATTTCGGGATTTTTGGTATTATTTGATTGTTTTTGTTTGGGCTTCATTCCCTTAGCATATTTTGACGTCGTGATTCTGATTTTGGATAGATACAACGTGAATGGAGGCTGATTCGAGGGGAAAAGGCATCACAGAGTAGTATTTTCACTGGTTTGAGGTAAGTAACCATTGTAAATCTGGAACGGTGGGTACAAAACCCTGGTATTTGAGTTGTTTTGGATAAATGTGGTGACGCACATGCTAGGTGACGAGCATGTGGGCGTGCACCGGTAGGGATTGTGACTTGGTCCGTCCTGTAGCAACTATTAAGCTGCATATTTGATTTGAAACTTTATGATATTCCATACTTTAGTCAATTATACTATACTATGGGTTGTACGCCATGTTTGGGGCCTTGTGTCGACCTGTTGAGATCCTTAGGGGCATTTTTATTGTTTTTCCTCACTCTACTTGTTTGAAAGCATATCCTCAGTCATGTTTTACCTATTTATTATTCAAAACATATTTCATCACTCTACTTCTTAAATGTGAGGACTGCTTGGACTGAGTTCCCTAATTTCAAATGTTGTGCCCGAGAGGCTGTGAGTTTAATGACTGAGAGGGGTTAAGAACCTAAAGTTGAGGATATTTATATATGTATGAAATATTGGATCGAGTTGCACGCCGCAGTGATACTTATATGGATCGGGCTGCATGCTATAGCGATATATATATTAGATTGGGTTTCGCGTCGCAGCAATATGACGCTTGGGCTGTAGGAGCCCCTCCGGAGTCTGCACATCCCCAGTGAGCGTAGTTGAGTATAAACTATGGATCGGGATGCACGCCGTAATGGTTACTATGATTTCTATTATTCTGAGATATTAATGAGCCTGAGTGCTGAGAGTGAGTACTGAGTGACGAGAGTTGAGTCATGAGCGACTGAGAGGCTGCCCAAGAGTCCATATTTTGAGTGATACTTTGCCCGAGGGGCCAATTATGATATTTTTCATTGATTTCACTCTTCTTTTAAAATTAAGCCTATGTTGTAAGAAAATGCTAAGTATATGATTTCAAGTATTTAAATTGAAATTGATGAATTTTCAACGACATTGGTTTTAAACAGTGGAATTTGATCTTTTATCATGTTGCCTATTCATTTATATGATTTTTAACTGCTCATCACTGCTTTCAAACCTTATTTACTTTAGTTACTTACTGAGTCAGCGTACTCACATTACTCCCTGCACCTTGTGTGCAGATCCAGATGCCCGAGCGGCAGAGTGAGGGTCCTCAGCTGATCCAGAGTTTGCCAGAGATTTCAAGGTAGCAGCATGGCGTCCGCAGCCCTGTTTTCTCCTTCCTATCTTGTTTTTTCCGCATTTCTAGACTTATATTGTATCAGACAGTCACTTATGTAGTAGAGGCTCTAGACTCGTGACATCAGATACTTGGGGCAGTATAGTTTATGTTTTATTGACTTCCGCATATATCTTGTTGTTTTAAACACTTATTATGAAAAAAATTGGTATTTAAACTCATGTTAGAAAATGGCTTATTAAAGGAAAATGGGTTGTGATTAAATGGTTGGGTTGGCTTGCTTAGTAATGTGATATGCACCATCACGACCGGTATTTGGGATCGTGACATTACTAATGGTTCAATGATAATATACCAATAATTTATTAAATCGAGGATTTTAATAAAAATGACGGTAACTCAAATAGCATGAGGCAAGTAAACAATTCTTTCATTTATAGGAAATTTCCAAGTTCATTTTCATCATTTATACATTTATCTCGGACTAGGGAGAAAGCAAATATCAACATCTATGAATTTCAAGGCAAGCAATACAAGCATGCGCAAATCATGTCGAGGTCGTACGATCCAATAAATATTCAAACTGTGCACTGCCAGAGGGTCGAATGGCGCGAACCATAGATGCATCTATTTAATATACTGAGGCGTTCGGCCCGTTCCACAATATATAAACACATTCAAACAGTCAATCAAGAACTCATCAAGGAGCATTTATCCAAGAAAAAGCAATTTCTCTTTTAAAAATATAGAAACGATGACTAGTCTTTTAGAAATTCATTTACACGTTCGATATGTTTTAAGCATTTTTAAATTGACAACAAGATTTCCAATATTGCAAGTTAAGCATATTTTTGGGTCCTAAACTAACTGGACTTAAGCATAATAGTAGCTACGCACGGACTCTCATTATCTCGTGCATACGTAGCCCCCACAAATAGAATCACATATCCAATTAATTCACCTATCGGGACAATTCCCTCTTACAAGGTTAGAAAGAAGACTCACCTCACTTCAAAGTCCAATAACCGACATTCCACGCCCTTGCGAAGGCTTAAATTGATGCATAACGCTCCAAAACTAGCCAATAATTATGCAAATCCATTAATATATGTTTAATTACTCATAATAATCCCATTTGTAACTATTCCTAATCTTGATCAAAAAGTTGACAAAAATGCCCTTGGGCCCACGTGCTTGGATTCTGATATTTTTCGAAGATAAAGTTTACCCATAACCTCACGAACTCAATTATACAATTTGCTCTCAATTTCTTGCCCAAAATCGTGGTTAAAATCCAAGAATACCATTTTTTTAGGTTTTCCTCAAAATCCCAAATTCCTACAAATTTCCATGTCTAAATCCGCGTATAATCATGCATTTAACTCAAAACTAGCATAAATTACTTACCTCATGCTTGTTGATGAAAAAGGCACCTTAAAGTTGCTCCAAAATTGGCTTCAATGGAAGAAATGGGGTTGAAATGAACCCAACCCCTGATTTAAAAGAACCTCACTGCCTCAAGCATTTACGCACCTGCGGTCACTTGACCGCTTCTGCGGTTCCACAGGTACGACCTACAATCCTCTTATGTAGTCCTCCTCCAAGCCCTCAACTTCCACATTTGCGCTTATCCTTCCACAGGTGCGGTCCCGCATCTGCAGTCCCAGCCTAGCCGGTCCATTTCTACTTTTGCGACACAATAGCCGCTTCTGCGGCTCCGCACCTGCGGCCCAAGCCTCGCTGGTGCGGTTACACCAAAAGGCAGCTGCTTTATTTCTTCTCTAAATTCCAAATTTGATCCGTTAACCATCCGAAATCCACCTGAGGCCCCCAAGACCCCGTCCAATCACACCAACCAGCCCCATAACACATTAGGGTCTTGCTCGAGGCCTCAAATCACAATAAACCACGCTAAAATCATGAATCGCCCTCCAATCCAAGCTTAATGAACTTTAAAATTTCAAATTTTATCATTCGATGCCGAAACCTATCAAATCTCGTATGATTGACCTCAAATTTTGCACACAAGCCATATTCGACATTACGGACATACTCCAACTTCTAGAATCGAAATCTGACCCCGGTATCAAAAAGTCCACTTCCGATCAAACTTCTCAAAACCTTCTAATATCTATATTTAGCTAAATGACTCCAAAATGACCTAGGGACCTCTGAATTCACTTCTGATCGCGGTCCCAATACCAAAATCACCATACGGAGCTATTCCCAGACTCAGAATCCCAAACGGATATTGATAACACTGAAAAGCACTTCAACCCAAACTTATGAAATTCTTCCAAAAATTCTAACTTCCACAATAGGTGCCGAAACATTCCCGTGTCTTCCAAAACCCGATCTGGATATACGCCCAAGTCCGAAATCATTATACGAACCTGCTGAAACCTTTGAATACCAATTTCGAGGTTGTTTACTCCAAAAATCTAATCTTAGATAATTCTTTCACCTTAAAGCTTCCGAAATGAGAATTCTCTTTTCAAATCAACTCCGAACTTCCCAGAATTCAATTTTGACCATGCTTGCAAGTCATAATACCTTAAGTGAAGTTGCTCATGGCCTCAAACTGCTGAATGACGCGCTAGATCTCAAAACGACCGATCGAATCGTTACACTTTATTTGCTTCCTATATATTCTCTTTCAATTATCTTTTTTTACTAAAATAGTAAAATTCTAAATAATTCTATAACAAAGATAATACTCCTAAACCTTATAGGAGTTCTAAGTAAATGCTAGTTTCCTACTTTGATTTTGCTAATATTTATTTTATAATATGGTATTATATAGTTTAAATAAGGGAAAAGATAGAAAATTTAGGTGTTTTTGAAGTCCTAAATATTAGAAAACAGTAAAGTGATTGTATTGTCTAGTGTGCATTCTATTTTGGGAGAATGACATAGCTACCCACAAAAATAAAATTATTTACCTTTTTCTACTCATTTGTTTTCCTACCCATCAAACTAATTACATTTCATGCCCATATTAGTTTTTGTGCGAAATTTTCTCTTTTTTCTCCTATTCTTTTTATTTCTATGCTCCTTTTCCTTTTTTCCTTTTTTCCTTTTTTTATTTCTTTTCTCCTTTTCTTTTTTCTCCTTTTCTTTTTTGTTTTTCTTTTTTTCTTTTCTAATTTCATTTAACTTCTTTTTTTATATTCTTTTTCTCTCCATAATCTAATTTTATTTACTGTTTTCACGATTTTTTATTATTCTTTTTTATACAATAAGAAAAAATAACTGATATAGTACATATTTATTCACTTTTTTAAAAATAAATAGTATAATATACCTTTTGTTTTTTTTTCTTTCTCATTTTTTAAATTCAATTATTAAAATGAAATAATATCATTTGTTACTTGATCTAATTCACTAAATATTACACTGACTGTTGCTGAGCACCATAAATTACTTCATCAGATTCTAAGAATCAAAACGTGATTGCCATGAAAATCTTGATCTCTTTTCCTACAAATATCAGTACACACTCTACCATTAGCAGTAATATCAGTTATAGAGCAAGAAAACATAATCTACAGCAACCAAATCTCCATATATACTGGTTAGAATAAAAATGATAATAATATTAAAAATGCAATAAAAGTATAAGTAGCCAAAAAATCTTCTAGTACCATTTGATACCAATATGGTATATATGTATACCAACAGAGCATATGATTGCTCTAGAATATTGCTACAACTATCTGCGATTATACTATTGTACCAAAACATTAAAGGACGCAATAAAAGTATGAGAAAATTACATGCTTGTATTGCAAGCTAAATATTCGCAAAACAACTTGCTCATTCTGTATACTAACAGGGTATATAGTTGTATGGGTTCATTCCAATAATTGCCTATTACTAGAAAAACTATTGCATAATACACATAATTTATGTCCATCGGCACACAAAAATTCCAGCACTGCAAATCATGTTCATATAATTAATTTCATAGTAGAATTCACTTAAAATGCAGCTAAAACAACCAAAACAATGTTCAAACTACCATATGATACCAATATGGCATATAACTAGATGTAACGACCCGGCCAATCATTTCATCAGTTACCGCTCTGTTTTCCCCATTTCTACTTCTTATTGTCTTGTTTAACTGTATTATATGCTATCTGGTTGGTTGGCTCGGGTTCGAAGAGGTTTTGGTAAGGTTTGAGACACTTAGTCTCTTTTGAGTAAGCTTAAGTTGGAAAAGTCAATCGGATATTGACTTATCTGAAAAAGGACTCGGATGTGAATTTTGATGGTTCATATAGCTTTGGGAGGTGATTTGGGACTTAGGAGCATGATCGGAATATGTTTTGGAGGTCCGGAGTAGATTTAGGCTTGAATTGGCGAAATTGAAATTTTTGGCGTTTACCGTTGATAGGTGAGATTTTGATATAGGAATCGGAATGGAATTATGATAGTTGGAGTATTTCAATTGTGTCATTTATGACGTGTGTGCAAAATTTCAGGTCATTCGGACGAGGTTAGATATACTTTTTGATCGAAAGCGGAATCTGGAAGTTTTTGGAATTCTTAGGCTTGAATCTGATGTCAATTTGGTGTTTTTATAATGTTTTGAGCGTTACGAGAGTTGGAACATGTTTGAATGAGGTTATAGGATATGTTGTCATGTTTTTTTGAGGTGCCGAGGGCCTCGAATGAGTTTCGGGTGGTTGAACGGATCATTTCATGTTATAAAAAATTGCAAAAAAATTGTTGTTGGTGTTGCAGGCTTTTGGCCTTCGCGTTCGCGAAGGATGTCCCACATTCGCGAAGGGTTAGGATGTGAGGCAGTAGAGTTGTCCTTCGCGTTCGCGAAGGTGGTCTTGCATTTGCAAAGGGCTGAGGTCAGTGGTCATCGGGTTCGCGAGTGTTTTGCCGCATTCGCGTAGAGGAAAGGTGAGCAAGTTGGGTCCTGGAGAATTATTCTTGGCGTTCGCGAGCTGGTAGTCGCGTTTACAATGCTTTGGTGAGCTGAAGTTTAGCGTTCGCGTTAGGGGTAGCATGTTCGAGATGAAGGAATTAGTGGTCAACGTAATTTTTTGCTTCGCGAACACGAGGCGTTGACCGCATTCGCGAAGAAGGAACGTGAATAGCTGGGTAGAAAAGATCATTTCCGCGATTTTGGGTTTAAGTTTCACCATTGTTGAGCGATTTTAGAGTTTTTTGAGGAGGATAGAAGAGGGAATCAAGGGGAAACACTTGGAGGTAATATTTATGGACTTAATACTCGATCCTAATGTGATTTCTACCTAATTAAACATGGAATTTGTGGAATCTAAAGCATAGAATTGGAAGTTAGGGCTTGGAAATTGGAAACCTAAATCTAAGGATTTGAGGGGTCATTTGTGGTCGGATTTTGGTATTCTTGATATGTATGAACTCGTGAGAGTATAAGGATTCTAATTTTGTGATTTGGGACCGGGGGTCGGGTTTGGCTAATTTTGGAATTTTTTTATGTAAAATGGTTATTTTCGAGTGGGCTTTGTTCCTTTAGCATATTTTGATGGTATAAATTTGTTTTTGGTTAGATTTGGAGCATCCAGAGGCCGATTCGAGAGGCAAAGGCATCGCGGGCTAGAGTTTGGACCGGATAGAGGTAAGTAATGATTGTAAATAATGTCCTGAGGGTATGCAACCTAGAATTTCACATCGTTGTGCTACTTTGAGGTGACGTACACACTAGACGACGAGCGTGGGATCGTGCACCGTTGGGGATTGTGACCTAGTCCGTCCCGTATGACCGTTAAGTCGCATAGTTGATTGAAAACTATTCGATATCATTGTGTTTTGGAAAGTATTAGCATGTTTTGGGCTGGATGCCATATTTGGGCCTCATGCCACTGTTTTGCACCCTTAGGGGAATTTTACTGTTATTCATCACTGTTTGGACTTCATATTTATACTCAGTCATCATGTATTCTACTGTTTTCATAACTCAGCCATATTTACTCCGTTTTGATATTTTAAATGATATTTTAGGTTGAGCATCATGTTTTACTGTTGCCCGAGTGGAGAGATTTCTGACTGAGTGAGGTTGAGGGCCAGTGTTGTGAGGATATTATGGGATCGGGTTGCGCGTCGCAGTAGTGTTGTATTGATTCATGATTATGAGGCTGAGGGCCTGATTTGTTACGCTACGAGGTGGCTTGTTATAAGGCTGAGTGCCTGTTTGATTATGCCACGAGATGGCTTGATATTGCGCTTGGACTATAAGAAGCCCCTCTAGGAGTCTGTACACCCCCAGTGAGCGCGGGTACCTAGTGTGAGATGTGATATTGCCCGAGGGGCTCTGGTTGTTTCATGTTATTGCCTGAGGGGCTGATACGAGTGATTGTGAGATAGCACGAGGGGTTGGTTTTGATTGTATTTTTCCCGAGGAGCTAATTTATGTTTCTATCCTTTTCTCCATGTCTTCATCACTCGTTTGAACTAGTGAAAGATGTTTTGAAGAGGTTTTTACCGAACTAAGGTGTTTTTACGAGCTTTCATTGTTTTATTGCATTGTTCTAGGTTTATATTGTTTTGTTGTAGCATTATGCTGTGTTTTACGTGTTTTCTTATCGCTTAGCTGCCTTTACTTTTATTACTTACTGAGTTGGCGTACTCACATTACTCCCTGCATCCTGTGTGCAGATTTAGGAGTCTCGGGTCACGCTAGCGAGTGCTGATTGCCTTCCAGTAGGCTTGTTCGGAGTTGACTACGTAGCTGCTCGGCGTTCGCAGCCCAGTGCTTCTCCTTCCTATCTTTATTTTGCTTTGTACCAGCTTTGTATCAAACTATGTTGTCTTTTGTCATTCTTAGACGAGTCGTAGATGCTCATGACTGGTGACACCCCGATGTCGGGCTGTGTTTATTTTCGCACTGTTCTATTCTACTTTATATTTTGGGATTTTTAGCTTATTAATGACTTATTATAATTGTTTAGTTGGTTTGGAGGTTTGTATCGGCTAGCCTAGTTCCACGATAGGCGTCATCACGATCGGGTCCGTTTTAGGGTCGTGACACTATACCAACATGGTATACAGTTTTACTGGTTAATTCCCGATAACTATATGATTATACTACTATTACATAACACACATGCATAAAGAGAAAAATAAAATAAAAAATAGTGCACCACATATTAATATAATAAAGTTTTTCAAGATATTGTATTATATTACTAGTATTAAAAGAAAATCAAATATTGTACCAATTAAATGCAGCTAATACAATCAAAAAATGATTCAACACGCATATGATACCAATACAGTATATTGCTATACTAATAGGGTATATAGTTGGAATGAATTGTATACCAAAATGGTATATTTGTATAATATTTGGGTATACAATACAAATTCGTCTTCTTCTCTGGTTCAATTATATTTCAGCCCAAATTTCTAAAGTCTACTACCAAATCTCTGGCAAATTGACTAAAACTTTAGCTACAACCTCCAATCAACTTTCCAAACAAACCCATGTAGGATCGGATCAAAACAATTAAAAACTCAAACAAACCAAGTTATGGGTTTCAAACTTCAAAGTCCTTCAATGGTGGATTTAAATTTTTGTACAATAAATCTCCAAAAAGTAGCATCAAAGGTATAATTTACACATCAAAGAACAATAATTAACGCATTTCAATAGTAAACCACTATAAAAATCAGATCTGGCATTTGGAACTCATTCATATGGAGTTTCAATTTTTTTTCCATATTTGAAATTACTTCCATTATTTTATGTGAAAATGACTAATAATCAATTAAAAAGAAAATTATCACGATGTAGTACTCTTGGCAACGTCGATGGAGGTTTATGATGGTATTTACATGATTGTGGATCTTTCGAATGGGAAGGAAAGAATATGAGATAGTCAAACAAAACTGGGGATGGGTAGGCTGGTAATTAGTTTTAGTTAGAAAGGTATATATTATAATAAGTTTAACAATGGGTAAAGACGGGTCAATACTTTGAGTTTAATAGGTAGCTTGTGTAATTTCCTCTTCTATTTTAAATAGTAAAAAAAGTGAATGACATTTCGCTAAGGCCTTCGTGTTTTTAATATAGTATAGATAATTAGAACAAATTAATTACCGCAAATACTAAGTGAATAAAATTGTTCTCCAAAAAAATTACTCATTGATATTAAAATATATTTTTTTCCATCATGAATACAATTAGAACGTTTACAAATTTCGTACCAAGGTTCTAAATAATTAACTTAAAATGTTTATTTAAGGTAAATTATTAATTGATTTTAAAGTTCTAAATTTTAGATACACCTAATTTAAATAAGTAAATATTCAATGATCAAATTTCAATAAACCTTTAAGTCCTAAATACTAAAAAAATAATTAAATGACTATTTTATCTAATGTGACTCTATTTTTAAAGAGTAAAAAAGACAAACGGTATTTCGCTAAGCGCCTTCGTGTTTTTAATATAATATAATATATATCATGAGATACATATCACACACACATGGTTTAGAATAACAAATATCATGAGATACATATCAATCTCACAAGCATGTATATTAGTGGGACGATCAAAGGTGGAAATATGATTTGAAGTATATGCAACTAGGATTCTAATCCTTTTAAATTATTGGGTTCTAAATTAATAATTTGTACATATATAATGAATTTTTTAGGACAAATATAATATTTGAACCAAAACTACTGGATTCAGGCAAACACATAGCCCATAGTGACACTCTAGCTCGGCCCCTGAGGACGATTGTATCGACAAATGATAAGAAAATAAAGGAAGTTGAGAATATTGAAGAAAGCAAGTAACCAGTAGTAATAATCTAGATGACCCTTGTTAATATTGCTTGACAACCAGCTAACTTCACCTCCATATGAAGTAACACTATCCAAAACATTCACTATAAGACTCCCAAAAAAGCCAGAAACAGCCATCCCAAGTGTGAAAATAGCCACAACAAAACTGGACATGCTTTTAGGAAGCTCAGAGTAGAGGAATTCTACCAATCCAATGGCATTGAAAGCATCAGCTAGTCCGAGAAGCACATACTGTGGCACGAACCACATAGCCGACATGTTCACTGATGCAATATTTGGTCCATCGTATTCGTGTGGATGTATATCTTTCTGATCAATTGCTATATCCCGCCTTATGCCTTCTGTTATCGCTGAAAGTGCCATCGCTACAGAAGATAGTACTAAACCAATTCCCATACGAAGAACGGGGCTTAAGCCTCCTTGCTGTCCGGTATGTCTAGCCATTAGTGGCACGAAAACACGATCATACAAGGCAATCCAAATTATTAGAGTGAGTACCATAAAGAAAGAAAATGATCCAGCTGGTATTTCAAAATCAGATAAGAAGATATGTCTATCCATTGTCTGTATTTGAAGTGTGGAAAATGAGAACTGATTTAAGCTCAACTGAACCATTATGTTGCTGGACCATATGGGAACAACTCTAAGAAGAGACTTCAAAGATTCAACTTGTTCTACACTACACAGACTCCACGGATTTGAAGCAGATCCATCACGATTTATGTCTCTTTGCGGATCTTCAATTATGCAAGCTTTATCTAAACACCTATAGAAACATCAGTCACAAAGTTATAGCTTTAGCTAATGTAGCTAATTCGTTCAAACCTCTCTGATTTTTTTGGATGTTATAGCGAAATGCTGTTACAGAGAACATATATTAACATAGTATGAAAACTGGTTCCATAAAAAGCTTAGTTTTTACGGTTGTTATATAGCGATGCTGTTATAAAGAGGTCTGATTGTAGGTTACTTATAATCTTGATTTAACCAGGAGTAAACATAGGGTACCCTTCAAATGATCATACCTGAAGTTGTTTGTTAAGACCTGAATTTCAGAATCAGGCGAATGACGATAATAGTTTTCACAGTTAACAGAGTGAAGATTGACATTTCTTTTTCTAACAGCAGCAACAAGTACTTGAAAGAATCCAGTGAACAAGCTTTCACTAGCATTTACTTTGATATAAAGAGGAGAGCCCAAAAGGAAAGCTGAAACAGAGAAAAGCATAAGGATAGCAGGAATACCAAAACCAACTTGCCAACCAAAAGCATCTTGAATATACACTATTAAGGTTGTCGCGACGAGTGTTGAAATTCCAATAGTAGCATAGTACCAGTTGAAATAACTTTCCATAATCCTTTTATTGTTGGGGTTTTCTTTGTTGTCCAATTGATCAGCACCAAAGGCAATAGAACAAGGTCTAACGAAACCAGCTCCCACAGCAATAACACCAAAAGAAAACAATAACACAAAGAATTGTGCTGGTTTTGGTCTGTTGCATTCATTGATTTCAAACTGATCACAAGGTAAAGGCCTCAATTGTGGAACCATGGTTGTTAACCAAAGAATAGTCATTCCCTATGAAAACAGAACATATATATGCCTCAGAAAACATACAAATAATTCAGCTGAAATGACAAATAAACTTGAAGAATAGAGTTAAGGGATATACAAAAAGGCTGGAAATGGATCCAATAGCAACAACCCTAAAGCGACCGAAGAAAGAATCAGAAACAAAGGCACCCAAAAGAGCCAATCCATGAGAAAGAGCAGACCATATATTCAGTATGCTTGTAGCTGTTACAGCTTCTAAATTATAACCTTTCATCAAGTATATTACCATGTTTGGCTGCAATCCATAACTTGCCACTTTCTCTAGTGTTTCGTTCACTGCAAAATTAGAACCACCCACAAAAATGATTCTTGAAATAAGAGTTTTAAAAAAAAAATATAAGGAAAAAAACACAATAAAGATTTTGCATGACCTATGATAAAAGGCATGGTTTTGAGGCCACCCTTTGTTGGAGATTTTGGAGAATGATCTATCAAGCTCTCTTCTTCTTGGATAATAATTGCCATCTTTTTTTATTGTAATTATAATTATAATTCCTTTACAATAGTTCCAATATTTTTTTCCCAAGCTTTAATTACTTAGTTTGTTTGCAGCAAAAGAGTGAAAAAAAAGAGATTGCAATAACACCAGAAATGTCACTCAAGATAGAACTTAATTAGTGCTTTGGCTCCATTGGGGAACATCTAGTGTCAAATATCTGTTCACTGAAGAGACATGGCATTTTCAGATTATAAAGAATAAAGTAAGCACCTTTTCATTATTCTACCACTGTAATAATTATACAACTTGTACTAGTATTCAAGTGATCTTCATCAAACTTTTGACCAGGGCAGCAAAACGATTAAAAGAAAACAGTTAACCATCTATATTATTCATTAAAAAATGGGTTGGATAATCAACTTTTTAAAAACGGATCAAATATGGATAAAAATCATATTATCCATTTAGAAAATGGATAGCCAATGGATAACCAATGAGTCTAATTTTTACATTTGTAAAGCCTCAAATTGGGGGTTCCTCAAGTTAGGGAGATTAAGAATTCTCCCAAAAATGATCATACAAGAAGTCATGGATAATATGGGTAACTCATATTATCCGCCGGTTAACCTGTTTTTTATCCGTATTAAATATGGATCGGATCGGATAATTGTTCCATTTTTTCATAATCCGTTTTCGACCCGAACTATATCCGACCCGACCCACACGTTTGCCACTCCTACTTTTGACTAAGAAAATTTTATTTTTATTATTCTTTTTCTTCAAGTGGTAAAATGCTTACAAATTAATTTAACATTTAAACTTCAAAAGATAAATAAATAACATTATGCTAGAAACTACCTAACCCCAAAACTCACGTCTTTAAAAATAAATAAATAAATATAAAAGAACTACTGCCCTTAACTCCATCACCAACATCTTCTTAATTAAGCTTTTTAACCGATTATTCTCAGAAATTATATCTGCCAAACTATGCCAACAAATCTCAGCATTCTAACAAACGACGATAATCGGTACGAATAATATACAAATGGAATTGTAACCACAGCAAGGGATCTTGGTCGGCCAAAATATTTTTCAAGGGATATATTGTTTAACCCAAAAAATAGTTTTTAAGGTCAAAACAATAAGTTTATATGACGGGCAACAAGCAATAAATTCAATCCGAAAGATATAAATTTTCGCTAATGCAACGTGATAGAGAAATGAAAATAAATTCAACGACAGATAATATAATAAAAATGAAGCAGAGAAGAAAAAATTCATAATGATCCTTGATAGGATAATGAGCCAAACAGAGCTTGAAGGCCCGAACTATGACTTACTTGAGAGCAAGATGCTATGAATTACAATGTATATAATTGTAGAGAAGAAAATTAGATTCCCTTTGTGATGGTAAAAATATTTCTATTTATAGGGATAAATCTAAGTAACTATTCTCCTTGAATTATGGGTCCATTATGAGCATTTACTCAATCCATCCATTACTTTTGGAAGACTTGTAACAGCTGTGTAAATACTAAAATTCCGTTACTGATGAGTTAATTCCATAGCTGATGAGTTAATTTCGTAATTGATGAGTCAATCCTGTGCCTATTGAGTCACTCCCGTGTATGTTGAGTCAATCCCGTGCTTGTTGAGTCAATCTCGTACATATTGAGTCAATCTTGTAATTGATTGCCTTATTCTGACCATTACAATTATTTATTGCATTTATTAATAATTGGTTTATAATTGATGGTGTAATGATGGTAAAGCTCATATAATTAATCCAAGATTAATTGATTCCTTCCTCATTTGTAATTATGAAATATTCTCCCGCACCTGATCCGAGCTATCTTATGATGATCAGTTCCGAGGTTAACAGGCACGGTACGAGTATGTTCGATCCCGGAGGTGTTTCACTATCATCTTTACATGTCATTCTTCACTTTTCTCCAAACTTTGCTGACACGTGTCGTCATTTAATAGACCCACATGGCGGATCTATTTTTTACTAATACGGATAGTCTTCCCACTTTCCGGTTATTCACTATGATGTGACCGGAAAGTGGAAGATTTTATCTTTTTCATCCTTGCCTCTGCCTCATTAAAAACTTTGCCGAGAAATCCAATAGGGACAAAAACCGGACGAAGGAAAAAAAAAAGTGCAGAACTTAGAGATACAGATGAAAATTCCACCGCTTATATTCCTTTCGTCAATAATCGGTTGATTTACCCTTGTCTTGTTTCGGGGTTTGAAGACAAATGTTTGCCTTATGTTTATAAATTTCGGCTTTATTTTCTGCCTATTTTAATGTTTGCGTTTTTGTTTCACCCTTTGTTATTTAACTTTGCTTTAAAAATACTTCAATGCTTCGTCGCTTTATTGAATAAGCACGAATCGTAAAACAGGGTCCTTTTATGAACGACACTGTGAGCACGTGATTTTTGTCCCAAAGCAAATTATTCTAAAAATATAATAAAAATGATTTCTGTGTGTAGTTTGTTGATAATTGTGTAGAAATACCAGTGTTTGTTTTTATTTTTGAAGTAAATAAAGCAAAGGAAATTAAAACAAAATACATTTTGTATTAATTAAAAAATACAAGAAAATTACTCTTAATTCTAGAAAATCAGAAAAATTAAAAGAAAATACAAAAGAAATACAAGGAATAATAAATACAAGAATAATACAAAAATACAGGAAAAAATAAATAAGAAACATTAAACAAAAAATACAAAACAATATACAAGAAATAAAATAAATACAATATAATACAAAAGAAAATTGGACCATGAATTTGGGCAAATTCAGTAGCCCAAATAGACAACACAAGTATCAGGCTCAAAGATAAAAACCGGCATGCATATACAAAATCAAAACGGTGTCGTATAAAAATTAAATCCGGACCGTTGATCAATTGATCAAACGGCCCAGGAATAGCAGTTGTATATTAAATCAAACGACGTCGTTAATAGGAAATAATCAAGACCGTTCATCCAAATCATCCAACGGTCAAGGACGAAGGCCTCACTTAATCATACGATGTCGTATGATAGCAAATAAATCCTGGCCCTTCATCTGGCTTGATCTAACGGTTGAAAACCATCATTACACCTTTGATATATCTATACTCACCGTTACACCTTCAGTTCATTACACAATATACACCTTATAACTCTGAAACCTAGCTGCCTTCATCTTCCCCTTCTCTCTACTTGTGCCACCGGAACCCTACCGGTGGTTCAACTCCAGTCATCTTCTCCGACCAACCTTCACACCCCTGAACCCTTTTCTCCTCCTCTTTCATCCCATCACCATAACTCCGACCAAAAACCCCTCTATCATCTCAAATCTAGAAAAATGGTTCGCCGGAACCCTAGCCGGCGACCATCACCCTTTAAACCACCTTCCACCAGTAACACCCCTAAACCACCCTGAACCCCTCTTTCACCTCATCCACTTGTTTTCCTTCGAATATAAGCCCAACCGCTCGAATCTTAAAAAGTATTCCGCCGGAACCCTACTCCGGAGGGTACACCTAATCCAAAAGCTACCCCAATCAAACCCCAGTCCCTTAAACGCGATCTTTTACAACAAATAAGACTTAAAAAGTCTGTTTGGAAATCCAACAGTCAAGAAAATAGCTCCTGAACTCCTGAACGCCGGAAAATAAAGAAAAGAAAGAAAAATAGCTCCTGAATTCCTGATGACCGGAAAATCAAGAACAAGAAAGAAAAATGAAGAAAAGAAGGAAAAGATAGAAAGAAAGAAAGGAAAAATACACGAAAAAAGCTAAGTACCCAAAACCCTAGTTTTCTACTTGTGCTTCTGTTTCTCGACTTCTTCTACTCCTTCCGTGTCTGAGCTTTTCTCAGTGTAATATGAAATCTGTTGTGTGCTTGAATTCTTCCTACATGAAACCAACTAGGGATTTGCATGATATATGATATTTTTTTCTGATTAAGTCATTAGTTAAAGTTGCATACTTTATATTCGTTTAAGTTTTCTTACTTGATAAATCTAATTTTGATTGAGTATTCTGTTAATGGATTCAACCTATATCCAATTTGTCCTCTGAGTTCTGTTAATTGAATG
>MU723405.1:87701-112462 GCA_026770625.1 Nicotiana glauca
TATATATATCTTACTAGATTTATCCAGAAGAGACATTTAATTTGTTTGGATTTGAATTCAAATTGGAGTAAATGAACATACTTCCAAGAAGAGAGACACATGTCCGAAATAATATTTGACATTTTCGTTTATATATGGGGGATATTCGATTCGAGTCATAATACGATTAGTCAATAATAAAGGCTTATGTATTTAACTTGAATGGTCGTTGTTGGACCGAATATAAGTCACGTGTTTGTTCAAAGTGAACTTTATTATGGTGGCTTATTTGCATACATTTATCTTGACTTAGATGTAAAACTCTCATTTTTACCGTAGGATTCTTGACTCTAACATGGAGTTCTCGATCCTTTTTGCGTACATGTAGTATTTGTATTTTTGAAGAACTCATTCAACACTGTTTGAAGTGTTAATGCTTGATATGAGCAATACAACTAACTAAGTTGAACTGGTAAATAGTGTCAAATTGACTAATCTTCAAGTATAAGTAATCTTCCTAGTGTTTGAGTTTTGAGGTATGAGAACTCAAATACTGTAATCATAATTTGACAATCCGCAGTCTAATAGTCCCCGGTAGGATAGTTAGTTTTGATATTGAAGGACTTTTAAATGGTCCAGTTCCAACATAGGGACGGTAACAGAGCTCTTTTTATCAAATATTTTATACTCTGGACGAGAACTACGGAGGTTCCAAAATGCTATCGAGGATCATGCATATCTTGATTTGAGCTATTCCTATTGACTTTGATGAGTTTTTGATTTAAAGCCTCATTACCGGAGTAATTTTTACTGCTTTCTTTATAAATTTCTCGCATCATATATTTTTTTTGTTTGGTCCATGTGGCATTTTATCTTTTGGAAACTTGAATATTCTCAAATATAATTCTCCTTCAACAAGGCAGTATGGGATGAGACACACTCAGAGTTATCGAGAGCATGTTTGTCTTTGGGTAAAGTCCCATTCTGCAAGTAATAAATGAATTTATTATGCCAATTCCAAATTAAATTAGTCAAGCTTACCTCACTTTCATTCGAATTGGTGATGGATCAGGAATCGCCTAAATAAGAGATGGCTCGATCCGAGACTGTTTGATCCGAAAACGATATTTCTCAATAAGAGCCCGGAGTTACTTTCAGAGTCAGTGATATCAGTAGTAGATCCGAGACTAGCACATCTGGCTTGATTTTCTTGGGCTGCATAGTTTTCTTGGATTTGATCAATTGTTAAATCAATATTTTTGCTCTGAGTCCCCCAGCTAATTCAAGCCTTGCAACATATGCTTCATACTCGGCTTTGTTGTTAGTAATAAAATAACTTTTATGTATTATCTAACTACTTCCCTTGATATGCATTAAGCATTGTCTCTAACTCGGAAATTTTAGTACTTGTAGACCTAATTGTGTAGAAGTCCAGATCCCAAGAATCATCCCAGAAATAACATCTACTTTCTTTTCAGCTTCGGATAATATGTTTGAGCTAAGATTAATCATGAAATCTGCTAAACTTGTGATTTTATAGTCGTACATGGCTGATAAATAATACCATATTCACTAATTTCGACTACTCATTTAGATAGCCTTCCTAACAGTTCATGTTTATGCAAAATATTGCGTAATAAAAACATAGTGACTACGAAAATTGAATGACATTGAAAATAAAGCCTTAGATTTAGGGCAGCTACAATTAATGCTAACTTATCAAAATGTAGATATGTCGTTTCCGTATCTAAGAGCACTTTATAATAGATAGGCGAATGTATACCTTTATTTTCTTGAATTGAAATTGCATTTACCGAGACATCCGAGATAATTTGGTGTACCAGCAATCATCTTTCTCCTCAGAATTTTAAAAGTAATGATGCATTGTTGTTAGCTAGCAAGTTTGAATGATTTGACGTTTCAGACTAAACCGATCTTTCAAAGTTCTGTAACTTTAGTTTTTATTATTTGACTCTAGTTTCTTCTTTTGCTTGACCGAATTATACCACGGGTCAATATTGAGCATATAAACATTTATCTCCGGTGATATACCTATTATGTTAGTATGGAGGCAAGCAAAGCAATTTTTTTTAGCATGTAAAAGTTTAATCAACATACGTTTAAATTTGGTGTCGAGTTTCGGCCAACGTAAACCTTCCTATTTGTAGGTCAATGATAATTTCTAGTTCTTCAGCATTTGACCTTGTGGCTTCTGATGCCTTCAGTTCAACGATTGCTTCCAAAAATATTTCTATAATTGTCCAAGGTTATTAATGAACCTTCCTTCCTAGTGGTCTATTCCATCTCGCAGTTATCTCTTCTTTTTCAGTTGTTAGGTGGGGTATCTTTGTAAGTAATCTCGTGGATGTTTTACCCATGTTATTCCTAATCTTCATTCTTCTCTTATGAAATTTTACAACTTAGCAAGGTAATTCCTTACCTGTTTGGGTAAATCCGGATCTTTTCCAGCCCGTGAAGAAAATCTCGTATCTCTTTGCTCGGACCTATTTTTTTAGATTTTTGCATTTAGATTCGGATCACCCAAGAATCACATCCGTTTGATCTCCGAACCTGTTTTTGACTTTCAATTGAATGAACGTGTCTTCCTCTATTTGAAGCTTTGTACTATATTTTACTCCTCAGTTCCGAGAAGGTCCGGCATTATTCTTCTGACTCCTTCAATCGGATCCGGAATCACCTCAGTTTGGTTTTCGAACCTGTTTTTGGACATCTTATTAGTGTCGATTCGACTTACTGTGTCTTCTTCTGTTTGAATTTCGGTGCTGTAACGGTTATGCATATTATTCTCGTAGGATAGATAGGAATTCCCGGAGTTGTTTTATCCGCTCCCTCTGTTCCTTGATTGTTTCTGTAAGGTTAGAAATAAATTTTGCAAATTAAAATTACCTGGTGTATCTGAACCTCATGTTTCGAAACTGTTTCGTACAAATACGTTATAATCAGTTCTGGTACTAATAGTTTCGGTATCAATATACCGATGTACATTCTCCATTTTCTCTGCTTGTTGCTTGCTTATCATTATCATGGCTATCCTTCCCTTTTTATTTTGCATGATAAAGCTATCTCCAACTTGCTTGTCCTCAACTGTGTTTATTGGCAAATTTTAGCCGTCATGAAGGTTTAAACTGAAAACAAGCGAATATTAATAAAAATTATTACTATCTTTGGATGAATAGCAAATTTTCTTGAGTTCCCGCTAACGGAACTAAACCGTTTAACCCAAAACATAATTTTCAAGGTCAAAGCAATAATTTTATATGACAGGCAACAAGTAACCGATTCAATCCGAAAGTATAAATTTACGTTAATGCAACGTGATAGAGAAGTTAAAATAAATTCAATGTCAGATAAAATAATAAAAATAAAGTAAAGAAGAAAAAATTCTTAATGATCCTTGATAGAATTATGAGCCGAACAGAGCTTGAAGGACCGAATTATGGCTAACTTGAAAGCAAGATGCTATGAATTATAATGTATATAATTGTAGAGAAGAAAATTAGTTTCCCTTCATGGTGGTAAAAGTATGTCTATTTATAGGGCTAAATCTAAGTAGCTATTCTCCTTGAATTATGGGTCCATTATGAGCATTTACTCAATCCATCCATTACTTTTGGAAGACTTGTAATAGCTGTGTAAATCCTGGAATTCCGTAACTGATAAGTTAATTCCATAATTGATGAGTTAATTTCGTAACTGATGAGGCAATCCTGTGCCTGTTGAGTCAATCTAGTGCCTGTTGAGTCAATCTTGTAATTGATTGCCTTATTCTGACCGTTATAATTATTTATTGCATTTATTAATAACTGATTTGTAACTGATGGTATAATGATGGTATATCTCATATAATTCGGGATTAATTAATTACTTCCTCATTTGTAATTATGAGATATTTTCCCGCAGATGATCCGGACTATTTTATGATGATTAGTTCCGAGGCTAACGGAAACGGTACAAGTATGTTTGGTCCCGGTGATTTTTCACATATCATCTTTACATGTCATTCTTTACTTTTCTCCAAACTTTGCTGACACGTGTCGCCATTTAATAGACCCACATGGCGGGTCTATTTTTCACTATATATATATCTATCAAAACAAGCAACTTTTTAACATATTAATTATATTATTACAGATGTATTTTTATATTATTGCACCAATATTTATCAGTTGATGGGTTTATATAATAATATTATATACCATTTCATGACAAACAAACAAACAAGCAAAAATCCAGTTTGATCCCATAAATGTGGTCTAGGGAGGGTAATCTGTATGCAAACCTTACTCCTACTTCATAGAGATAAAGATGTTGTTTTCGATAGACACTCCGCTCAAGGAAAAATGAAGATAAAGCAACCAAGTAGCAAAGAATATTAGCGATAATGTAACATGATAACGGGCGTGAATTCCACAACATGCATAATAATGAACCATAGAAAATGATAAAAATAGTCCTAGTACTACTGAATGGCCTAGGAGGAACACACTACTATCTGTCAACCTACAACCTTAATCCTCGACCTCCACACCTTTCTATCGTGGGTCATGTTCTTGGTAAGCTTATGACATGTCCTACCTAATTACCTCTTTCCAATTCTTCTTAGTCCTACCTCTTCCCTTCCTCATGCTCGCCACGGACAACCTCTCATACCTCTTAACTGGACATGCCTGAACCATCTCAGCCTCGATTCCTACAACTTGTTCTCCATATATGTCACTCATACCTTGTCTCTAATAATTTCATTCCTTGTATGCCTACACATCCATTTCAATATTTTCATTTAAGTTACTTTCACCTTTTGGACATGGGACTTCTTGACGGGCCAACACTCAACTCCATATGCCACAGTCGGTCTAACCACCACTTTATAGAGCTTGCCCTTAAGTCCAGGTAGCACATTCTTATCACATAAAACCACTGAGGCGAACCTCCATCTCATCCATCCCGCTCCAATACGATGAGTAACATCCACTTCAATCTCCCTATTGCCTTGAATGATAGACCCAAGATACTTGAAACTATCTTCCTTAGGGATGACCTGCATACCAATTCTCACTTCCATTTCTTCCTCATGCATCCCCTCACCGAACTTGCACTCCAAGTACTCAACTTTTGACCTACTCAACTTGAAACCTTTAGACTCTAGCATTTGTCTCCAAACTTCCAACTTAGCATTAATTCCGCCTCGCATCTCGTTAATCAAGACTATGTCATCAGCAAATAGCATGCACCATATCACATCCCCTTGTATGTTACGCCTTAGCACATCTAATGTTAAGACAAACAAAGCCGGGCTAAGAGACGATCCCTGATGTAACCCCATCTCCACTAGAAAATAATCTAAGTCTCCTCCCGCAATCCTCACCTGAGTCTTCGCTCCCTCGTACATGTCCTTAATCGGCCTAATGTACGCCACCGAGATACCACTAGCCTCCATACATCTCCATAGGACCTCTGGCAGGACTTTATCATATGTGTCTTTTCTAGGTCGATGGATATCAAATGCAAGTCATTCTTCCTCTCCTTATATTGCTTCACCAATTAATCTGCTCACAAGGTGAATGACTTCTGTAGTAGACCATCCCGACATGAATCCAAACTGGTTCTTGGAAATAGTAACACTATATGGCACCCTCATCTCCACCCCCTCTCCCAAACTTTCATGAAGAAAACAAAAAGATGATAATTATTTTTAAATATTTTAAATACATACTTTATCCTGATTTTTTTTTTAAATTTCTTACTTAAATAATAAAATTGTAATCCAAAAAAGAGTAGTAGAATTTGATTATACTTAAATGTATAGATAGTCAATGCATTGACTGTTCATAAAATAATATTATTTACATGCTTTTTGTATGTATCGTATTTTTCAAGTAATATTTTCTTATGAAAAATTATATTTAATATTTTTCGGACAAAACCGGATATGAATACCAGTAATAATCTAAAATCACATTTATAGACGTGGACGACATATTTAAGTCTCATAAACATCATAATTTAGAGTATTCACGAGAAACGAGTTTGTATGGAATGGTAAAAATATTCTTCTACTTATGTGTTATTTAAAGCTTTTAAATTTAAAATGAATGGAAGCATGGCATGGCTGAAAAATGGTTCGAAGGTCTGGTGAAGATTATGCCTTTTTATAACTCCTTGAGCGAAAATTAAATAGAGTTTGGAATGGTTTTATAGGATTGTCGTTTTTCTTTCTTTTTTTTTTTTGGTTAAAGAGAGATCTTAATATTTCTTTGACTTGGATTAAGACTCAAAAAAATTAAGTTGCTTATTACTTATCAAGAGAGTCTAGAAGTTAAATAACTTAATGAAATTTTTGGTCGCTCAATTCAATAAAATTCTTTGCTGAAGTAAAAAAACTTAAATAATCACTCCAACTTAATGAAATTATTTTGTTTTGTAACAATAAAACCACATAACTAAACCTTTATTTCTCAAAAAATTAAAGAAGCTGTAAAAAATCCCAATAAAATACGTAGAAAACAAAGGCGATACTTCGACCCCATATACTTATCCTTCACCATCACAAGATTTCAAGAAATGCTCTGCTTGTCCAGTTGTCCTATTTTCCGCCATTTTCCGGTTTATTTTTAGCAGTCTGTGAATCTCACACTCCAAAACCTCCTCCTTCTTTAAAAATCCCCGTCCGTATCTTCCAAGTTTTGCATAAATTTATACTCCAACCGTTGATTTATTCTTCTCTTTTCTCACTGTTTTTTTTTCGAATTGGATTGTTTTTTCTTAATGGTAACTGTTACTGCTCAGTACCCATTTGGTATCTGCCCTCATTTCCATGGAAATTCAAAGTTGCTTTCCCCTGAAACGGATTCTGTGAATTTTCTTTACAGAATTAGATATTCAAGATTGAGTCTTCACTCAAAGGTACTTTTTTATTTCCCTTTTTATCACTTGAGAAATGGTGTTGAGTTATTCTGTTCATGTACTTTTAGTTAGTTTGGAAATTGTTGAATTAGTTGACTAGGAAAATCCTTCTGTAATAGATATGGAATTTTCTTAGTTCTGTTAGCTTTTTGCTCTGAGGTTCAGCTTAACAAGAGTGTTGCTTGTGAGGAAGAAGAGATCATAGTGGATTTTTAGGCCAGGTAAGTTGTGATTTAATTCTAGTTAGGTAAGCAATTAAGCATTTGATACACATTATCCATGAGGTAGCAGTTGCGATCGCGTTGCTGTTTTTATTGGGATCTCTATTTTATCATGAATAGGAGTATCATTTAGCATTTGATAGAAAATGGTGGTGTAACAAGTCGGTGTTTGCGAATGCATCTACACGTCCTTGTTCTACATATATTTCTAGTTGTTGGCCCTAGCCTCGGGCTAAGTGTACCTTGTCCTGTGATTCAAGAGGGTTATCCTTCTTTGCATAGCATATTTACATAGTAGTTACTTATGAGAACACTTTTGAAGTAAGCATTATGAGGCTACTATAGTAAATGCAGCTAACTGTTAGGAGCTGGTAGACCGCCCGTCAATAAGAATGAGGATGAATACTTTGTCTAATGAAGCAATGGATATCGTGGTTGGATGTCAGTATGGACTAAAGTGGTTGGTGAGAGTAGTCAGGAATCCGAGCATAGAATCTTGTTCAGTGGCATGCTTTTACTATATCAGTATTGAGAACAGTTTTCAAAAAAGAGAAAAAGATATAGCGTGCCATCCCACACTTGTTGCCCCTATTTAATATAACTGTTGGAGAGTTATTTTATTCTACATTTCATGTATTGCGTTTTCTAGGACTCAATTAGAATCCATCATCCATCCGTGTCTCTAAGACTCTAACACTGATGTAACACAATAGAACACTCATCTGACCATGCATATGCAGTTAAATATTCAACGTCATTGCTTGTGCATATACCAAAAGCTTTTGAGTAACTGTTGTGTCGTCTTCAACTCTTCTTATTGCAGGATCATGTTGCTGAAGTACATTCTTTACCATATGACAGTGATTTCTCTGATGAAAATGAGACAACAGCGATTCTTGATGGAATTGAAAGTCCCATGAACCTTAAGAATTTATCAACTCAGGTCAAATTATTACAAATTGTCCTCATCTGAGCCTTGAAAGTCAAGAAGCCATATTGGCTGACTACGACCAACTTGATGCAGGAACTGAAACAACTAGCAAATGAAGTTCGATCAGAATTATCCTTTATCATTGCAAAAGCTCAAAAACCTTCCAGATCCAGTCTCGCTGTGGTGGAGCTGACTGTTGCTATTCACCATGTATTTCATGCCCCTGTGGACAAAATATTGTGGGATGTAGCTGAACAAGTAAGATCCACTTGGTAATATACCAGAAATGGTGCATCATAATTGCTACAACCCCCCAACACTCCCTTTTTCTGCTGAATATTAATGGTTGAGAACCTATATTGATTAGGGTTTTAGGTCTATAGTATTATGAGGATTGAACTTAGTTTGATATCATTTTTAATTATAGTATCTGCAATTTCTAAAATAACATGTGAAGCTAGGAAGCTATGCAACTCCCATACTTAGGACTCATTTGGTTTGAGATATAAGATGAAATAATCATGGTATAAAATTTGGTATTGCTTTATCCAGCATTTGGTTTGTATTCTGAATCTTGCATAGTTAATCTTGGCAAAATTTAAAACACCAACTGGTTTATTATTTTCTTATCGTCTTCTTGAGCAGAGGGTCTACCGGAAACAACCTCTTTACTCCCTCGGGGTAGGGGTAAGGTTGCGTACACTCTACTCTCTCCAGACCCCACCTATGCGATTTTACTGAGTTGTTGTTGTAACTGGTTTATTATCTTACACCTGTTATAGCATGGGATAGTAATACATGGATTAAACACAAAAGGACAAAATTACTCTTTGTCTTTTCCTCAAGCCCATCATCAGCACCCTATTTAATCCCATTTTTAGTACAAAGAACCAAACGCCTAATAAAAGCTGCATTACCATCCATGTATTACTAATCCCTGCAGTGCGAATCCCTATATTTCAACCTGCATAAACCATTGTTTAGGTTCCAATTTGAGAAAGTTTTCTCCTGGTAAAAAAGTTTGTATTTTGACATTTTGGACAGACATATGCGCATAAACTTCTCACTGGAAGGAGGCAAATGATGCAAACACTTGGAGAACCAAATGGTCATCCTGTGTCACCACCAGATTTTGAGAGCGAATTTGACCCCTTCGCAGCAGGGCATGGGTGCAATAGCATATCTGCTGGACTTGGTAGTGTCCATGCTTCTACTTTTCCCTTTCTCAGCTAAGAATATCTTTCTTTTGCTTCTTCAATTATTTTTTGGAAATTCCTGACCACTGAAGGTTACTATAAGAAGTTCTTGTTTTAAAATTTAATTGTTGTTACAAATTACTGCATAAAAGTTGCCTGCCTAAATCCATCAAAAATTCAAAAAGTTGTCCAGTTTTGATTCAGAAAAAGATGCATATAGGTGATACGTACAAGTTGGGAATAGTTTTTAGACTTGTTAGAGAATTTCTGATTTTATTATTATTATTAGTACTACTATATTCAACTCCTTTTCACTTCCACTTCTATTTTATTTTGATATGACGATAATATAAGTTGAGCTTGAAGAAAGAAGTGGGGATTCATATAGCCGACCCCAACTTGTTTGTGAGGCGTAGTAGTAGTTGTTGTTGTTGTCCAGCTTTGATTTGTCTTATATTCATCAATCATGTAATATAGATACTTAGACTGGAGTGTCACCTTGAACAGGAATGGCTGTTGCCCGCGATTTTAAGGGGAAGCATGATCGTATAGTGGCAGTGATCAACAATGAAACAACTATGGCTGGCCAAGTTTATGAGGCAATGAGCAATGCGGGCTATTTGGACTCAAATATGATTGTGATATTAAATGATAGTCAGCATTCTTTACACCCAAAGCTTGAGGAGGCTTCTAAGACACCTATTAATGCTTTGTCTAGTACTCTCAGCAAACTTCAGTCAAGTAAATTGTTCCGTAGGTTTAGGGAACTTGCTAAGGTATATCCCTGTTATATATATTTACCTAAGTAAAAAAATACCCCTACCCACATTAAATGGAAAAAAAGTTGGTCCAAATGCAAACTCCTAATTTGCTATACATGTTGCACAAGTATTATGCCTTTCTCAAGCACCACAAAGAAGAAATCAAAAAATAAGAACATACAAAAGCTGTATATTCTGCTTTCTTTCTCGAACATAATTTTCATGAAGAGAGCAGATAAACTTACCGTGGCTTGCAGTTAAGTTTTTTAGGTGCAGACCGACAAGTTATACATCAGTTGAACCCACAAAATCTACAGAATCTTTCTTCGATGTCCACCTGTGTTTTGTTTTAGTAGTTCTACACTTACTGAGGTCAATCTTGCAGCTCGTTGCCAGTGAATCTGAGAGTTTATGGTAGTATATTGACATACCGATTTATCGGGAATATTCTCTTCATTTTTCATTTTTCCCTTTTCTTTCACTGTAAATTAAGGAATTTTTTCTCACTTATCAAAAAGCCTCATAAATGGTAATTGGTTTTGACTTTGTTTTTGCACATAAATTGTCTTCAAGGTCATGTTGTGAAAGACCTTTCAGCAAGTGTCTGGTGGTATTTTGGGCACTTGTGCCAGCTATTTATGTGCAGTATGTTAATGAGATGATATTGAAACATAATTTTTTTTTCTTGATTGTCGATATTGAAACATAATTAATGTTACTTCATTGAGAAAATTTTGTTGGTGGTTAACATGTTGTCCTTGTAGTTCTGTTTATTGCAATGTTACATGGACTCTTCATTTGTTTTACGCATCCATGTCAAATGGTGAAAGGCGTGTGTATTTCATGCGGATGTTTCGAAAATACACTAAAACTTAGCAACAAAACTCAAAACTGGACGTAACCATGTGGTTACACTCATAGCAGATGCATACATATGGAAGAGTCTGTTGGACATATGTTACTATACTGGTTGTAGATAGAGATTAATTTTTGTTATCTCGGATAAAGTTATAGTGGTATGTGGTTTTTTCTAGTATTATCATAATCCCGATATCCGCTGCTTTTACAGGGATTAACTAAGAAATTTGGGAAAGGCATGCATGAATGGGCAGCCAAGATTGATGAGTATGCACGTGGTATGATTGGCCCACCAGGATCAACCCTCTTTGAAGAGCTTGGCCTTTACTATATTGGTCCTGTTGATGGACACAACATTGAAGACCTAGTATGTGTTCTGAATGAAGTGGCATCTTTGGATTCAATGGGTCCTGTTTTAGTTCATGTTATAACCAAGGAAGAGCTAAAAGTAGGAGACAATCAAATGAATGCCGTCACAAATAAAATAATGGAAGGTCTAATTCTGATCTCCTATCCTTTTTCCTTTCTTTCACACTAATGCAGATATAGTGGTAGCAAAATTGATACAATCTCGTCCATAGTTGGAAATGGATAAACTTTGATCCAAGAGGAGCTTAGCTTTAGACTAAGGTTGCTTCAAGGGGACTCGGAGCAAGCTCAATCCAGAGTTGGGTGTGCTCTTAAAAGGAAGTTCAACATGCATATTTCACTCTTTATGGCTTTAGATGCTTATACAAATATCATATTCATCAATTATATTGTATTACATTATTTTAATACTATATAATTTGAAAGACATCTTTCCGTCTAGCTTTTTAAAAATTAATTTGGATCAATAGTTGTTCCAAATAATGGTTGAATAAAATCCTGATTCTCTTCAATGTTTAGATCAATTTCAAAGTAGATTTCTAGTAAAGGTCACGTAAGATCTCACCCTATCTCCACATCTCAACCCGACCTTTTTTCCTTTCAAAAGTAATTTGAATCTCTGCCTTTCCATTTATTTGAAAGTGTATGCAAGTACTGTGAGGGGATGATATAACACTTAATGGCTGTGGCTACTAGCTGCGCTACCTTGGCCTCCAAGGCTCCAATAAGTTTTTCCTGAACAAAGTTCATAGAAAAATCAAAATTTGGGCGTAAATTATTTGTAATCTAGCACCGAAGGGTCTCCTAGTAGTCAATGAAGTGTGTGCAAACCTTGGAGACTAGGGTTCAAATCTCAGCAGAGACAAAAAAACAAACACTTGGTGATTTCTTTCCTACTGCCTATGCCTTGGTGGGCAGAATTACCCTTTACCCGTGATGGTAGGAGGTAGCAGGTACCCGGTGGAATAATCGAGGTGGCACACAAGCTGGCTCGGACACTATTGTTATCACCAAAAACAAAATCAGAATGGGAAGCTGATAGCTTTCAGAAGGAACTTTGGGAAATGTTGAAAATGTAGAAGCAAACTTATTCTGAATAGCAGCTATGTGTTATTTTTTATTTTTGATAAGCAAGAAATCCCTGAGGGCTAGTGGTGCACCATTTGAAACTCGGTGGATGATAACATCTGTGTGTTATTACTATAAATGCTACTAATGGTTCACTTTTTTATGGTCAAAGCAGGTGGATCTAGCTCAGATACTATACGTTGTGGTACTCGTACATATAGTGATTGCTTTGTAGAGGCCTTGATATCAGAGGCAGAGAGACACAAAGATATTGTAGCTGTTCATGCAGGCATGGGAATGGAGCCATCATTTCACTTGCTGAAGAATGTCTTTGCAGAGAAGTTCTTTGATGTTGGAATGGCCGAACAACATGCTGTGACATTTTCAGCTGGATTGGCACGTGGAGGGCTGAAGCCATTCTGCATTATTCCTTCAGCTTTTCTGCAAAGAGCCTATGACCAGGTCTCTCTCTCTCTCTCTCACACACACACACAGAAAGAAAAAAAAAAAAAAAAGAACTAGCACACTCAGAAAGGATAAGAAAATACACAAGGCAGCTAGCGCAAATGTCTTAATAAATGACCTGGTTCCGTTCCTGCCTCCCATGAAATAAGAGGAAGGGTCTTATGCATCAACAACCACCTATCACTTTCATTTGGATCTTCACTTTTTAGCTGTAGCTAGTAAAGCATCAATGGATACCCCAAACACACTAAAGAGTTGGTTCTAGAATTTGTTCAGCGTATTAAACTCATTGAATTGTAAGTTTAGGGATTGTGTCATAGTCATAGACGTTGTGATTTAATTTTTGTATGTTACTTAACGCTTCCTATAATTAAAAGACAAAGAGGAGTATTAAATAAGTGCTACTAACAAGATAGTCCATAAGAAAAGGTTTCACTCAAACATGTATCTAGAAGTACCATCTCTTTTAGTCCGTCTGTTTATCTGACTTAGGAATTCAATTGGAGATCAAGAAATGAGCAATTGAATATAATCTAAGGTGCTTCTGCAATTTTGTTGTGGTTGCAAGTTTACCAAAAACTCAAACAAACGCAACCAAAGTCCTCGACATTTAGCAACCGACGGTGTGGCCTATTGGTCAATGAAGTGGGTTGAGAACCATAAGGTCTCAGGTTCAAATCCCAACGGAGGTAAAAACACTAGGTGATTTCTTCCCATCCGTCCAAGCCTTGGTGGACAGAATTATGCGTTATTTGTGCTGGTGAGAGGCAGCAAATACCATGTGAAATTAGTTGAGGTGCGTGCAAGCTGCCAAATACAACGGTTGTAAAAAAAGTCCTGAAAATATAAAAATAGGATTAGTTTAGTTTTCCTTATCTCTATCAGATCTATTGTGTTATTTTTGTCTAGCATCTTTGTCTTCCATAAATCATGTTCCTTAGTATTTGAAGTACATCCGGAGAGTAACTTCATTGTTATAACAGTGGAAGGTCGCTTTATTTTATCAGCCTCGCCAATGAGTCTGAAATCTTGTACTTGCTTGGAATTCCCATATGTTGTTTTAGGTCAAATAATTGTTTGAAGGAAGAAAAATACATGTACAATTAGAAAAATAGAATGCAGGTACAGTGATGCTTAATTTGTCTTACTCAAAAGAAAAGGTAGAGTGGTGCTTATCCAAAGGAAAAAGCAAAGAAGAAAACAAAAAATATGGACAACAAAATGTCTAACTTGGTTCAAACTTATGAAAGTAGATGCTCTCTCTCACAAGCATCGTAATCGGACTTCTATTGAAGAAATGAAGAAAGAAGTGGTTTAATAACTTTGAGAATGTCAGTTGGGCACAAAGTAGAAGGACCAATTTGTTGAAGTAATTCTGATCAATGTTAAATGATCAATGTGTCGATGAATTTTTTGGTCAATAACTTGTGTCATTGATGTTTGTGAGAAAGCACGGGAGAAAATCTTATTCATTCTCTAAAGTGTTGTACAATGCCATATTTATATACAGTGATTACATAATAATAGGTATCTACTTCCCGATTTGGGACACTATACATGACTAACTATTTAACACTCCTCTTTAAACATATCAATCAAATGTACCGAGCTTGTTACAGATGTAACTAATACGAGAGCCAGTAAAAGACTTAGTGAAAATATCTGCTAGCTGATCATTCGACTTCACAAACTTTGTAACAATATCTCCTGAGAGTATCTTTTCTCTGACAAAGTGACAGTGGATCTCAATGTGTTTAGTCCTCTCATGGGACACCGAATTTGACACAATATGAAGAGCAGCTTGATTATTATACACCAGTTCCATCTTGCTGCTTTCTCCAAACTTCAACTCCTTGAGCAACTGCTTGACCCAAACTAGCTCACACATTGCCATAGCCATGGCCCGATATTCGGCTTTGGCGCTAGATCGAGCAACTACATTCTGTTTCTTGCTTTTCCAAGAGACCAAATTACCTCCTACTAGAACACAATATCCAGTCGTAGAACGTCTATCAGAAAGTGATCCTGCCCAATCAGCATCTGTGTACCCAACAATCTGCTCGTGGCCTCGATCCTCGAATAGTAATCATTTGCCTGGAGCTGACTTTATATACTAAAGAATGCGAACAACTGCATCCCAATGACTATCACAGGGAGAATCCATAAACTGACTTACAACACTCACTCGAAAAGAAATGTTAGGTCTAGTCACCGAGAGGTAATTTAATTTGCCAACCAATCTCTTATATCTCGTAGGATCTCTACAAGGCTCCCTCTGTCCAGGCAGAAGCTTAGTATTCGGATCTATAGGAGTGTCAACAGGTCTACAACCCATCATTCCAGTCTTCTCAAGAATGTCTAAAGCATACTTCCGCTGTGAAATAACAATACCTGAGCTAGACTGAGCGACCTCAATACCTAGAAAATACTTCAATTTGCCCAGATCCTTAGTCTGGAAGTGCTGAAAGAGATGCTGCTTCAGATTAGTAATACCACCCTGATCATTGCCAGTAATAACTAATAACAATATCATCAACATAAACCACCAGATAAATACACAGATTAGGAGCAAAATGCCGATAAAACACAGAGTGATTAGCTTCACTACGAGTCATGCCGAACTCCTGAATAACTGTGCTGAACTTACCAAACCAAGCTCTAGGGGACTGTTTCAAACCATATAGTGACCTGCGCAACCGGCATACCAGACCACTAGACTCCCCCTGAGTAACAAAACCAGGTGGTTGCTCCATATAAACTTCTTCCTCAAGATCACCGTGGAGAAAATCATTCTTAATGTCTAACTGATAAAGAGGTCAATGACGTACAACAACCATGGACAAAAAGAGACGAACAGATGCTAGTTTAGCCACAGGAGAGGAAGTGTCACTATAATCAAGCCCAAAAATCTGAGCGTATCCTTTTGCAACAAGATGAGCCTTAAGCCGATCAACCTGGCCATCCGGGCCGACTTTGACTGCATAAACCCAGCGACAACCAACGGTAGACTTACCTGAAGGAAGAGGACCAAGCTCTCAAGTGCCACTCGCATGTAAACCAGACATCTCGTCAATCATAGCATGTCGCCATCCTGGATGAGATAGTGCCTCACCTTTAGACTTAGGGATAGAAACAGTGTACAAAGATGATATAACAGCAATATGAGGTGATGACAAACGATAACTTAAACCAACATAATAGGGATTGGGATTAAGTGTTGATCATACACCTTTGCGGAGTGCAATTGGTTGACCAAGAGGAGACAAGTCTGCAGTAGGTGCAGAATCTGATGCAGGACGTGAATCACTTGGGCCTGATGATGGACATGGACAACGATGATAAGTTAGGAGTGGTGGAGCTGCAGAAGGTTGAACTGGACTGGGTGGTGGAGCTGCAACTGGAGCTGTTAGGTGAAGCTATAGGTGGTGGAACTGGAGCTATAGGCGGTGGAGCTGCAACTGGAGCTATTGGTGGTGGAGCTGGAGTTGTAGAGGAAGATGAATAGGAGATAGTGACTGAATTTCCAAAAGATGAAACTGGTAGCACCTCAGAAATATCTAAGTGATTACCTGGGCCCGTGAAATATGATTAGGTTTCAAAGAAGGTAACATCAGCGGTACAGGTTAGGAGAATAGCATCGATACCCTTTTTGTGTTCTCGAGTAACCCAGAAATACGCACTTAAGAGCACGAGGAGCTAACTTATCTTTTCCTGGAGTAAGGTGATGAACAAAACACGTGCTTCCAAAGACACGAGGTGGAAGAGAGAACAAAGGTTTAGGTGGGGAAACAGGATAGAGAATGGAACTTGATTCTGGATAGCGGAAGATGGCATACGATTAATAAGATAGCAAGATGTAAGAACTGCATCCCCCCAAAAACGCAACGGAACATGAGATTGTATGAGTAGGATACGAGCAGTTTCAATTAGATGTCTATTCTTTCTTTCAGCTACCCCATTTTGTTGAGATGTGTACGGACAAGATGTTTGATAAATAATCCTACGAGAGTTCATAAACTGCTGAAATGGGGAAGACAGATACTCTAGGACATTATCACTACGAAATGTGCGGATAGAAACCCCAAATTGGTTTTGAATTTCAGCGTGGAAGGTCTGGAAAATAGAAAATAACTCAGATCGATTTTGATCAAAAATATCCAAGTGCACCTGGAATAATCGTCAATGAAACTGAGTAGTGAAATCCCAAGGTAGAACTGACCTGATTAGGACCCCAAACATCTGAATGGACTAAAGTAAAAGGTGACTCTGCTCGGTTATCAAGATGCCGAGGGAAATGGTAGCGGGTATGCTTACCGAGCTGACATGACTCACACTCTAGAGTGGACAAGTGAGATAAACCAAGTACCATTTTCTGAAGTTTTGACAAACTGGAATGTCCCAATCATTTATGTATTAAATTTGGTGAATCGGTAACAGGACAAGTTGTTGAAGGAAGACAAGATGTGAATCCATGTAATTTTGCAAGAATAAGGTAATAAAGTCCATCTGATATATGTCCGATACCAATGATTCGCCCTATACTACGTTCTTGTATAAAAACAAGGTCATCAAAAAATAAAACAGAGCATTTAAGTGATTTGGCTAACGACTAACGGCTATGAAATTAAAAGGACTACCGGGAACATAAAGAACAAAATCTAAAGGTAAGGAAGGAAGTGGACTTGCTTGACCTATTCCAGTTTCCATGGTTTGAGATCTGTTGGCCATTGTGACTGTTGAAAGAGATTGAGAATATGAAATAGTAGTGAAAAAAGATTTGTTACCAGATATATGATCAGATGCACCTGAATAAATGACCCAAGTTGAAGATTGGGAGACACAAGTCACGCTACTATCTGTTTGAACAACGGAAGCTATCCCTGAAGATGTATGTTTACATGCTTTGTACCGAAGGAATTCAATATAATCCAGTAAAGAAACCATCTGGATTTGATTGAATTAATTGGATCTAACGGATTGTGAGTTAAAGACTTCTGATACGAGTGCCATTATAATGTTGCGCTGAAAAAACAGAAATTTTCTGGGAATTACTGTTCATGCCGGAAAAAAATATAAAAGCGGTCGGAATTTGATTTAAATTGGATGGGTATGCTCGGATTTGCAAGGAGAAGACACTGTCCTGAAGAAGTTTTCCCAAATTCTGGACGGAAACTGCCTCACGCGCCGGGGCGTGGGCATGGGCGTGGGCGTCAGAGCTTTGCTGGAGAAATTCTTCCGGCGGCGCGTGCGTCCTTTTCTGTCGGAGAATTTTGTATGGGTTGGTCGCCGAGCTCTGATCTACTTCCTGGTGGTGTTGATTTTGCACAACACTGTCGGATAATGGCTTTTTACTTGCGGCAGACTTGTGTTTGCCGGAAAAAGACTTCCGGTTGACTGATTTCTCTTCACAGAGTCACTGGAATTTATGTACAGCGATAAATCTCTCACGATTGCTCTGATACCATGTGAGAAAGCATGAGAGAAAAATCTTATTCATAATATAAAGTGTTGTACAATGCCCTATTTATATACGGTTGTTACATAATAATAGGTATCTACTTCCCAATGTAGGACACTATACATTCTAACTACTTAACAATGTTGTATTTAACTTCATCAAATGCGTGTTTGTTTTCCCTTCCCCTCCCACTTTTTCTTTATATGTTAGTTGATGTTAGTTCTTCTTTTTTATAGTTAATGTTGGTTTTATGACATTGTTATGCATTTTGATTTCGCTGGCACTTTTTTTGCAGATAAAAATCAATTGTCTTCTAAGATAGGAATGTATTTTAATGTCACGATCCCAATTTTCCACCGAAGGATGTCGTGTTGGCACCTAGTCTCTAAGACTAGGTAAGTCTAACATACATGGAGAATAGCGGAAATAATAATAGAACTTCAATTTAAACCAACCAGCTATCATAAAAGAACTTCAACAAATACTGCTGGTAATAACTCCCAAAATCTAGTGGGATTGAGTCATAAGCTCTACATGAATATATTGAAACATCCCTCATACATCACTGTCTAAATAAAGAGTATGCAATAGAAAAACAAGGACAGAAGGTGACTCTGAGGCCTGCAAACGCCTGACAGGTAGACCTTGAAGTCTCCGAGATGAATAGCCAAATCACTTATTCCTAGCTTGATATGAGGTACCTGGATCTGCACAAAAAGATGTGCAGAAACGTAGTATGAGTACACCATAACGGTACCCAGTAAGTATCAAGCCTAACCTCGGTAGAGTAGTGATGGGGCCAGATCAAGACACCTACTAAGATAAATAAAAAGAAGTTGAACAAGTATAATACAGTCTAAGAATGGACAAGAAAAATGAGGCAATGAAGAAATACAACAAGATAGATTACAACTGAATTTAAAGCAAGAAATGCAATAAGGAAGAAACACATAGTAAGAACATCAAGAGAACAATGCGGACAAATACAAGTGAGGTAAATGAGAGATAACAATAAGAATCACGACCGAGTTATCGCCTCGTAATCTCATTTCACAATCACAATCGCAATCTTTCCTTACACCGCCGCGTGAGCCTTACGTTTAGATAGTTTTGAAAACAGTTTTCCCAAAATAGGTACACGCACTTTAGCTACCTTATGTCGCCGCGTGGCTTCAAGTAATTCCCTTACTAGCAACATGCACATAAATCCCACTGCAGCCGCATGCACATTAACTCCCTCCTTATACCGCCGCATGCGCATTAATATCACAATATAATTAGAACTCGCACCACAAGTGTCCATATGCCACAACTTGCCAAAAGAATCAACAATACCAATGTTTCCAACAAATAGTCCATGGCTCAACCACATTGTGTACGAGAGTCTCAACAATAGCAAACTGAAAGTGAATAGCTCAACAAGAATGGTATTTAAACAATTAACAGCTTTGCCTCAATGTGATCACGACTTTTTACAACTTCAACAACAATAACTCAACAAGAAGCTATTCCATGAAAACAACAAGTTCGAGTAAACAATTCAACAATTAGAGAAGTAATAGGCAAAAAAGAAGATAATAACTTCAACTAAAGCATATAAGAGAAAATAACAAGTAAAAGGTGGAACAAGAGTTAACAATGTCAAATAAGGCATGTGAGGGTAGACTAACGATGAAATTATAACATGCTATGACAATTCAATTAAAGGCTAAAGAGTCCAAATAGCCTAAACCGATCAAATACCACATATAGCCCGTGTACCCACTCGTCGCCTTGCGTATACGGCTTTCACATATCATAAATAGCACAATCAACCCAAATCCTAAGAGGTAGTTACCCCACACAAAGTTAGGCAAGATACTTACCTCAAACAAGCTAACTCAACCACTATTAAGCCTTTTCTGCGAATATCGAACTCCGAACGACTCGAATCTAACCAAAAACTTTATACCATAAATACAAACCATAGGAAACTATTCCGGATAATAAAGTTGCAATCTTTAAAGAAACTCAAAAAGTCAACCCCGGGCCCGCATCTCGGAACCCGACCAATCTTACAAAATCCAAATACCCATTAAATAACGAGTCCAACCATACTAAAATTATTCAATTCCGACCTCAAATCGACCTTCAAATCCTCAAATTATAGCTTAGGAAGTTTTCACAAAATTCCCTAAATTTTTCCAACTCATAACACTAATTAAATGATACTCCCTCCGTTTCATATTAAATGAGGTACTTTCCTTTTTAGTCTATTCCAAAACAAATGACACATTTCTAAATTTGGAAATAATTCAACTTTAAACTTTTCATTTTACCCTTTTTGCCCTTAATGAGAAGCTATTATAGTCACACAAATGGCATGGCCCCGTAAACCTTTTACCCCTTAAGCTTTTAAGACCATAACTTTCAAAAGTCTTCTTCTTTTTTCTTAAATTCCGTGCCGAGTCAAACTACCTCAAATAATATGAAACGGAGGGAGTAAAAACAATGGTGGATTCATATATAATAATCAAGTCCGAGTCAAAAATACTTATCCCGATCAACTCCTTGAAAACCCCTCTACAACTCAAAATATGAAAATGGTATTCTAACCTCCATTTGGAATTAATTATCTGCTACCCAGTGTTTACTCTACGCGATCGCGGAAAATTCCTCGCGATCGCAGAGAACAAGCTTCATCAGCTCACAAAAGACACTACGCGATCGCGTGACTACAGACGCAAACGCGATGGCAGAACATCCCAAGGCTTCGCGATCGCGGACTATTCCACGCGAACGCGATGAACAACGCGTGCCTCAGCACAATCTCCCCTCCTTCTACGCGATCGCGATACATTACCCACGTTCGCAGTGCACAACATTCCAACCTTCCGCGACCGCGTCCTTATTTATGCGATCGCGAAGAGCAATTACCATCTGCCAACAAGGACCCTACGCGATCACGGATGAACCTTGGTGAACACAGTGAAGGAAACCAGAAGCACAGAAAACCAGCAATCTCAATACATGAACAAATGGTCTAAACCCAATTCGAAACACACCCGGGGCCTTCGGGACCCCGTCTGAACATACCAACAAGTCCTAAAACACGATACGAACTCGGTCGAAACCTCAAATCACATCAAACAACACCAAAACCACGAATCACACATCGATTCAAGCCTAATGAATTAACTTCCAACTTCTAAAACTAATGATGAAACATACCAAGCCAACTCCAAATGACCTCAAATTTTACACACAAGTCATAAATGACACAACGGGCCTATTCCAACTTCTGGAGCTGAAATCCGTACCCGACTTCAATAAAGTCAACTCTCAATCAAACTTCTCTATCTTCCAAACCTTTAACTTTCCAACTTTCACCAATTCAAGCCAAAACGACCTAGGGACCTCCAAATCAACTTCCGGACATGCATCGAAGTCGAAAATCACCATACGAAGCTATCAGAACCATCAAAACTCCATTCTGGAGTCGTCTACACAAAAGTCAAACTCCAATCAACTCTTTCAACTTAAGCTTCCAACTTTTAGTCCCAACCACTCCGAAACTCACCCGAAACTAAACCAACCATCCTGGCAATTCACATAACCACGATATAACATAGAGGAGTTAATAAATAGGGGAACGGGGCTAAAATACTCAAAACGACCGACCGGGTCATTACATTTAAGCTTGTTTATCGATAAACAACACCTTATTAACATGCAAATAAGTTAAGATTTCCAATGTTTGCAATAAATTGGTGTACTGATATTTGGTAATATTGAGCTTATTTTTCAATATACAGTGAATAACATGTAATTAAATTAAGATTTCCACTTTCCGCGATGAATCGGTCAGCTGGTATATGGTAAATTAATTCTGTTCTTTACTTGTCTACATTTTGATAGCTTCCAACTTCAATTTTGTCCAGGCACAATTAATTGACGACTCTTTTATATGTTGTACCGAAGAAATGTTTTCAATTTGAGCACCAGAGTGTTAAGATAAACTATAATTTTCTAAAGTTTTCTTCATGTTTTACTGGCACCCTTAGGTCATCCATGATGTAGATCGGCAGAAGGTTCCTGTGCGTTTTATTATTACAAGTGCTGGATTAGTAGGATCTGATGGTCCTACACAATGTGGGGCGTTTGATATAGCATTTATGTCCTGTTTGCCAAACATGATTGTGATGGCTCCTTCTGATGAAGTTGAGCTTTCTCATATGGTTGCAACTGCTGCCCTTATTGATGACCGGCCAGTTTGCTTCCGCTACCCTCGCGGCGCCCTTTCAGTGACGGACCATTCCTCTGGTAGTGGAATTCCCATTGAGGTAATATTTCGTCAAAGACATCTAGAAAAGTTCTGACTCGTTCATAACAAAATAGTTTAGAGCAGGTTTGGTATGCATTGTTAACCATATACTATTACTCTAAGTTATGTGACATATTTAAGTAGTTTATCCGACAATCACTGGTTTGGATAACATGATCAGTCTACATAAAACAATCAAAATAGCCGTTCGTATTTGAATTTAATTAGTTAGAGATTTAGTCCACCTTGCTTGAATATTTCATTTATACACTTCTTATTTGGTGATCGGGGAGCAGGTTGGCAAAGGGAGAATACTTACAAAGGGTAAAGATATTGCTTTACTTGGCTATGGTTCCATGGTACAAAATTGTCTTAGAGCTCAATCTCTTCTTTCGAAGCTTGGTGTTGAAGTGACTGTCGCTGATGCAAGGTTCTGCAAGCCCCTTGACATAAAGCTACTTAGACACTTGTGCAAAAACCATTCCTTTCTAGTTACAGTCGAGGAGGGCTCTATAGGAGGATTTGCTTCACATGTTGCACAGTTCATCTCACTTGACGGGCAGCTTGATGCAGGAATTAAGGTAGATTTTATATCGTCTCTGAATCAATTTCTTATATGATAGCTACAAATTTTCTTTGATAGAAACATTAAGAAACATTTCAACGGTGGAAGTATGATCTGTTTTCCGGTAACTCTTCTGACTCGTGAGTTACTAATATTTCGTGGAATGCTAAGATTAAATATGTCCTTCCCGCCACCCCCTCCTTTCCAAGCTTACTCATTCCACATTACTGAATATAAATGAACATCTTTTACTTTGAGTTTATTCTCAAACTTCATGTTTTCCTCTATATCATCTATAAATGTTATTTCATATGTTACTATATGGTCTGAGATTAAAGCTTAAACTTCTTTCTGTTCTTAGTGGCGGCCAATCACTTTGCCTGACAACTATATCGAGCAATCATCACCAACGGAGCAGCTTGCTGTTGCAGGGTTGACCGGAAATCACATAGCTGCAACTGCATTGAGTCTGCTTGGCCGTAATCGTGAAGCTCTTCTCTTGATGTGTTAAATTGTATTCCTTTGTTGTTGTGAAGTGTAAATATCTAAGGCGCTCTCATACCATGTTATGAAGTGTAGAAGGAAAAAAACAGAATGTAAACAGAACATGAAAAAGTTTTGTGACAAGAAAAATAGAGTCTCTATTTCTGAAAATGGATGCAACAATGTGCGATAGAAAGAAAATGTGATCCCTTTTCCTCCCAGCTCCAAAATCCCTCATCTCTTGAAGCTTTATTGACAAATCACTAGTTATTTAAAGAGGTATAATTTGCTGGTATTTCTGTAATGCCAGGTAAAGATGGAAAAAAGAAGTAAAGCAAAGAAAATTGATGAAGCTACTGCCTGTATAAGTGAAGTAATGAAAGTTAATACATGTAAAGAATTTTTGTGACTAAAAAACTTTGAAGTATCATAATTGGGTGAGCTAGTTTTCAGATTGGGCAGTCAAAAATAACCGGCGTTTGCTAAGTCATTTAAAAATAGCCACTATTTTGCTGCAACAGAGGCCGGTCCAGCACAATACACTGGAGTTTGGTGCACCTGTGTATGAACTTTCAGCATATTATGCTGGACGAGTATGCTTTGCTGGTTTCAGTATAATATATTGGAGTTCTAGCAAAATATAGTATTTCTCGGATTTTGAACAGTGTTTTCATTCAGATTTATCTTTACATGAAAAATGGCTAAATATCGATGATTTTTGAAATTGTGGCTAGTTTTGAACGTCCACTTGTAAATATGACTTTTTTTGAATTTCTCCCAAATAAAGAGCCGTCAAAATGGGTTTGCTCATAAGGTTACTACTACAAGAGTTTTTTACATGCTTGATCCTTTTTTAACTATTATTTATAAAAATAGCACCATTTATTATTTATTCCAAAAAGAGCATTTTTTTTTTCATTAATGGCACATTATCAAAATTAAGCTCAACATCTAATAAGTTAACTCACTCACTAATCACGGAAAGTACTTTTTTTTTGTCCATCTTCATTTACCCTTTACAACATTCATCTTCTTCACTCCTTATTTTGAAAAGCTGTTGCTCATCTCAATGCCATCCAAATCAAGATGTATTGATTTATACATTTTTTATACTCTGTATATCAGGTATCACTTTAATTCAAAATGTATATTTATGTATATAATTTTTGTATATTTATTT